>MJUU01069075.1:0-13923 GCA_002080025.1 Modiolus philippinarum
TAAGCAATTTTAACAAAATCATTTATTTAAGTTACATCAGATATAATTCTTTTTTAAATTTAGTAAATTTTTAGCGTCCTATTTCTATGAACAAAATTTGGTGGTCATCGGCCTTATTTTTGAAAAAATCGCGACGAACTGTTTTTTCCTATTATTTCAATAATTTTTTTCTTTTAATTGGACAAGAGTTTGCTAAAAAGGTTCGATATTCTGCATTGTTGCGCAATTAAAGTGGCATATTTCATCAAATTTAACTATAATAATACATTGAAAATAGTTTCGGCAACATACCCATAATAAATTCCATGTTTTTGTCACATGCGCAAGAATGATGCACAAGTTTTAAACTGTACTACCTTAAGGGATGGAAGGCGAAAACAGATATTATCCCTAAAAGCATATCCCGAAGTTTTTACATCATTTTTTGCAGAAAAAAATCTAATCTCGGTAAAATTTTTTCAGAATTTTATATTTTCATCATTGAAAGGTATCTGATGTTTAAATACTTCGACATATATTTCATGTCAATATCGGGTTTCATGGCAGTTTTTGCAAGACAACTCTTTCCGTTTTAACTTCCATTGTAGTACAGATGATAAGTGTTTATTATCAAAGAACAAATTCCGTATCCATTTATATATCTTTTCATACTATACATGCATTCATACACAATAAATCAAAACATTTTTTTTTCATATTGGCAGTATTGGAATTGCACAATATCATGTTCTTCTTTCATAATTGATGATGTTGTTATACGAAATCTATTTAGAAGTATTTCAATTGAAGTTTCATATGTAAGAGGGCTTGATATCACAGTCAACAGAAATTATGTCCTTAGCTAGCTGTCAGTAACTTCGAGCATTTGTCCGGACAGTACCTGTGTGTATTGTCTTTATGTTTTATGTACTTCATTGTAAAGGTACTCGACTTGATAAGTTGAACTTTTTTCTAGTATAATGTTTTTTGCCTTTTTTAAAAACTTTTTGTGTATTTATTTTTAGCCATTCGCTATATATAAAGGGAGGGTTTGCATCCCAAAAAAAAAGAAAAAAAAAACGAGTTCAACCCTATCGCATTTTTTTTGCGATTGTTCCAAGTCAGGAATATGTTGGTTATTGGCTTGTCCTTGTCTACTTGTAAAAATCCAATTTCTTGATATTCGAGTTTTTGGATGTGGTCTGTTTCCATTGATTTATTCACCTTTTTACCCTTTTTGGGGCCATTTAGGGCTTGCTATATGGTGTGAGGTTCCTCACTGCGCTGACGACCGTACGGTGACCCCAAGATGCTTTGTTTTGGGACATTTTAACCTGGAGATAGGTCGTTTACCCCCTTTCCTTTCTTTTTGATGTTTAAATACTTCCCCTTACTTTGTTAAATTTTGAGTTACGTCTTATATTAGTATAGCTAAGCTTAATTTTTAATCCATCCAAAAATCCAACTTTAACCAATCCCGGTTGCATTTATAAAAATCCCGATCGTTTAAAACACGACCTTCCTGTATTTAAATGGTACATTTATTCCGAATTACTTTAAAATTACTTTAAAAAAAGCGTGTTAATGTCCAGCTTGTTCGAAGAACAAGACTAACCTAGTTATTGGACAACCAGACAGATGATGCAAAATATAATGATGCAAATAAGAGTAGGTATAATTGTGGAATTATAACATCATCATTTCAATATGCAAACAAATTTCCATATAAAGTTGGTCTCTCTGTAAATGTCCAATAATACATGTACAATATTGTGTTCACATCCGTGCCGACATTCTTTGCCTAAACTTCAATTCTTTTGAGTTGAATTTTTGCTACAGCGGCTGAGGTAAGTGGTCAAATTTTGCATTTTTCAAAAATTATAAACTAGACAAATTTAAAATAAGAGGTCAAATTTGCTTTAAAAACTTTTACCTGGACATATCTGAGGCAAGTGGTCAAATTTTGCAACTACAACCCGACACAGTTTACATCACAAAAATTAGTGGCGATTTTTAGCTCACCTGGTCTAAAAGGTCAAGTGAGCTTTTGCCATCACTGCGTCCGTCGTCCGTCAACAATTTCGAAAATCTGCTATGAAACTGCTGGACCCATTGTAACCAAACTTGCCCAGAATCATCACCAGGGTATGTACTTTAAAAAATGTGTTCGATTAGTCGGCTGGTCAAGCAACATGGCCGCCATTGCTAAAAATAGAACATAGGGGTAAATTGCAGTTTTTGCCAATAACTCGAAACCCCTAAAGATATAAAAATCTGACATTGAGTGAAAATGATTAGCATGATGAGATCTACATACCGTGCATTTGAAGAAAATCTGCAACCCATCTCGGATTAAGGTTAAGTGTAAATTGATAAAACGTTTGCCATTCTGTGGCGACTTTTAGACTGGTGTTGAAAATTGTTCGTTGACTGCCATTTTCAAAATGGCCGCCAAAAAAGGCGGAAAAACTCAGCATTGTCCGATTTCAATGAAATTTGGTTTCCAAATAGGTATTGATGTCACAACTTCAAAACTGATGTTAAAAATCGCAGATCTTTTCCGCAAAAGACATATCCAGTTGACCCGGATATATCAAAGGTTGACCTGGATATATCAAGCGATTCTTCCAACGTTTCATAGGCAATAACTTTTTTCCACTTTTCACGCGAAACCAAACGGATGAAATAAACATCTATTGCATTTACTATTTCCGATTGGTTATTAAAAACTGAATCATGATTACACAAATAGATGAATTAGACATCAGAAAACTGTACAAACTTGGTCGTTGATGTATCCTTTAGAGCTTTTGCGTCTTCACAGTATGACGTCATAAAATCTCCAAGAAACGACAGAATATGGTTACAACCAAAGGATGCTGCAAAACTCAAAATCGACGTTATTTCGAGTAGTTCGGTCAAAATATTCAACCACAAAACTTTTGCCAATGAAAAAAAAACAAAAAAAAACTACAGTACATGTTTTTGAAGCTGAAAATTGCTTAAAAGGCGAGAATGACAGGTATGTCAAATTTCCAACTCACGAAATGCATGTCGAATTCGCCGCTCAATTTGGGAGAATTTGAAACCTCATTTCAATAATTCCAAATCTAAACTATAAAATAGCGGATAATAAGCAAGTTATCGGGCTTTTGACAGCCGATGTATTGTAAATATGATCCCACTCTACTGATTATGAATCTTTGGGTTCGTTCCCTACGTTCACTTGCCACTGTGCTTCATATTCTGGCTCACGGGTTGATGTAACGATACTTAGCTGTCAAGAGCCCAATAACATATACTTACATATCTCGACTGGTAAGGCTTTATTCTAACCTTGACTATTTAAATGAGAGTAATCTTCATCCAAACTTTTACAACAAGGTTACAGATTTCATATTTAAGAAGTTGTACTGCAGATATGAACATTTGATAACTTTGCAAACAGCTTTTCTCATCCTCGATTTTCTGGAAATGTTGTTGAAAATGCCAGAAATTTATGAAAAAAAATCAGAACAACTGTGTCGTAACTTACATTCTTTACATTATAGTGGAACGACAGAATCTTCTCTACGAATCCCTTGAAATGGCTTTTAAATCCAATCACCTGAAAACTTGACACGCATACTGCCAACGTCTACTGAAAAACATGACGACACTTTACATTAACCTTCGGGGAATGTTTGAGTTTGATTTTCATTCCATGGTGTGACGTGTTTTACAGCAGACAAGGTTCCTTGAGCTAGCGGCCAGTTTAGTAGCGAGCACTGCTTAACCAACGTTTTGCTCTATTTTGTCTTTTTCATAATAGTGCTCACAGAGTTAGTAGTCTACAACATGTACCTGTATTGGGTATTATTCATATTTTATATTACTAGTATACTATAGGGAAACGGGAAAAAGAAAAGGAAAGTGTGGGTTAACCCTATCGTTAGCTTTTACCAGTGCGAGTACCAAGTCTGGTTATCCCGAATCATTATTTATGTCTGTCTATGGTCTGTGTGATTTTTATAGTACAGTTACCTTGTGGATTGTGGCATGCAATTCTTATTTTCGGCCATTGTTAGTGTTAACTTCTCTTTGTAATAGAAGTCCACGTTAGCAAAGTAATGCGATTTACAAAACAAATCGTTCAAAAATTTAAGATTTTGTAAAATTACCTGTGTTACTGATAATTCAATTTGCCATATCAGAAACTGAGGAATTGTGGGACCACCGTTTGTTTTTCAAATTTTGCTGTACGGACAATCGATTTCCAACCAATGACGTTATGTTATTTACGCTCTTGGCCTATCAAAATGCTTTCGGGTACGCTCTTGGCCTATCTAAATGTTTTCGGGTACGCTCTACCTACAATACTTTAGGTTCTTAAACGGCGAATAGATTCAGTAGCTTTCACATGGTATACTGGTAAAGCCTACCGATGAAATACATTCCTAATTGTGCTGGTATCAACATTTGTTCAAGAAGATAATTGTAACTTGTGTATTGAGCAACCTATTTATTTTGTTTACGGATCGGGCAATAACAAAATACATAATCCACATCTGTTTTGCATATAATTACTTGCAAAAATAAGGTAATTTTTAAACCAAAGAAGAGCACACTTAAGAAAAACAATAAAGATTTCAAAATACTGCTCTTTTCTGGATCTAAGTATCAGCATTGAATCTGGTAAAATACAAACTAAAATTTATGATAAAAAAGGTGATTTTGATTTCACTATTACTGATTTCCTTTTTCTGGACAGTGACGTTCCTCTAGAGCCATCCTATGGGTGTACATATCTCAACTGGTACAATTTACACGTTTGCTTTACCCTTCACGATTGCAATGAACGTAACCTTACTCTCACATCAAAACTTTTATAACAATGTTACAGATTTCATAAATTATTAAATACTTTTGAAAAGTTTTACAGAAGATATGAACATTTGATATCTAGATAAGACGTGACAAGAAAACAGCTTAGAACGAAGGGCATTTCTCATGATTGATTTTAAGGAAATGTTGTTGAAAATACCAGAAAATACTGAAATACATGACGACTCTTCGGGAAGTTTTGAATTTGATTTTTCTCTCGTAGTGCGACAGCGTTTTTCAAGCAGACATGGTTTCTGGAACTAGCCTAGAGCGAGCACTCTCTGACCCTTTTTTCATATTCTTTTCTTTTTTCAAGATAGTGGTCAAAGAGTTAGTAGTTTACCTGTGTATATAGCGCAAAAGTGTTTTACAAGCAGACTAAGTTCCTTGAGCTAGCCGACAGTTTAGCATCAAAGTTACTGTGCAATATCATGATTGATAATGATCTACTGTGCAATATCACATATAATGGCACAGGAAAATTTCAATACTTTATATACAGATTCAAAAATACAAATATAGTAATATAGTATTATTGCGTATGTTTTCATATTGCCATTGTTATAGATCTGAGGTAAGCAATATTGGCCTGAGGGGCGCAAGCCGAAGCCAATGTGACTTACCGAGGATCTATTACTATGCCAATATGAAAAACATTACACATTGATACCTTATTTAATTAACTTCGTTTCCATTAACCACAATGTACCTCAATTGCTTTCCAGTATTTCTTTACTTTTTATTTTAAAAGACTTTGCGTCCTGTGAAAACACAGCAGACGACAATTTATACGCATTACCGGCTTATTTTAATGTTTTCATAACGAGAGACTATAAACCGAGAATAGTTATAGTAAACCCCATATTGGACTAGGCCAATATGCAAAATCCATATTGACCTAGTTAACTTGATATTGGGATACTTTTGTCATTCGTATTTACATTGCAGTTTTAAACATACTAAGGCAAATACACTTAAGCTAATTAATAATGGGGAATATTCTCCCGAGTTTAATTGTTATTGCACGAGCTTGTGAGTGCAATATATATTCTACAAGGGATGAATTTTGTTGTCAATGACGTCCTGAAATGTAAGTCAAATTTGCACTGGTGCAATATGAAAATTTATTGACGCTTACGTTTGGTTGCTTTCTGTTATACTATAAAAAAATTCTTTGTCCAGTTTCTTTTCATTTCGAGCTTTTGATATAAGTTAACCTGTCATGATTGGGCATACTGAAATCGTAGAGGAGCGTTAGACTGCAGATATAACTTTTCAAGTATAACAATATTCAAATACTTTATGTGTTTCAATTTGTTCACTTAGTATACAGAAAAAGATTTTTCAAATTTTACGGATCAATTGAAACAGTTTATATAAAGTATGTGCTTGCATGTCGATATGCAATATGAAAAAAAAAAAAATGATTCCATTATATTCTTTTTTTTTTTCAAATAATTATTTCGATCCGAACTTTTAAGTAAATAACATTGTAGGAGCAATGAGCATATCCGAGAATTGTATAATTTCAATGATAAACATCGGTCAATTGTACCAATGTAGTTATATATAGTTAAAAGGGAGATAATTTTGATTTAAATATCAAAAGAAGGTTTTGATATACTAATTAAAATTATCTCTACCTTGACTCATACAAAACTAATTTGCTACATAACTTCATAGATACCATATCGTTCATCCAGACTTTATAATTGATCATCCTTTCTGCCAGTGGCAACTCGGCTATTACATGAAATACCACGTTCTTCTATATAATATAAATAGTATGATGAAAATATTATGGCTTTGATTTTAAGCACAATTTAGATACACAGGCACTTTAGAAAGTCGTCATATAAGCGGGAGGTTGATGCCTCATCAAACCGTGTTTAATCCACCATTTTATTTATGAAATGCCCGTTCCAAGTCGGAAATATGATGACTGTACTAATTAGTTCTGTGTTTGGATTGTGTGAACTCAGATTTGGCATTCGTCTAATAAGTTTAACGGTCGACATCACGATCTTGTGGATCGCTAGGGATATCTGTTTTCCAGATGACAACAGATCTTTCCCTCTACAACTAGAGTTTGTTTTTCCTTTGACGGATTCGACTTTACTACCGGAGTTGACATGTTCAACACGGCGGGTGTCTTATAAGAAGCAGGAGATGCTTACTCTACCGATACACCTGATCTCACCCATGGTATTTTATTGGGTCTGTGTTGTTCATCTGTATGTGTGTTTTCATTTTTTTTGTCCCGTACTCAAGTGGTGTCCTTGTATCTTAGTGTGTCTGATTTTGCCATTGTCCACGGATTGTTCGTTCTTTTGATTGTCGGTTCGGTTCTCACTTACATGCTTATGACTTTTGTTGGCACTTTTATTTATAAAAAAGGACACCAAAAATTCGATAACAGATCAAGAACTACAGGGTCAATCCCCTTTAGCTCAAAAGTGTTAATTGTTGATTCCCTCTCAATGTATTAATTTTTTCGGATGTATAGACATTTTTATTCACAAATTCAAGGGCGCCACCATTGCCGACTTCCGAATGTACTTGTAACCGGAAGTATATAATGTTTATAATACCTCGACGTTTGCCGATTTATCGGCATAAGTTTAAATGATACAAATGCCATACTTTAACCGCTAATTACTTCGATTACACCTGTTGAGAAAGTCATCAAAATCTATATTCAAGTGCATAAAAGTTAAAAAGACATTAAAGAAACCGCCTATTATGTACAATTTTCTCAATGGTCTCCCAAGTATGCTTTTGACCTTTTCGCACTTTTATTTATAAAAACAGGACAACTTGAAACAACGGCAAAATCTGAAAACCACAATTTCTCATGCAGAGAACTCCAAAACATCAACACAAAAAAAAGACAAACAATCGGATGTATGATTCGTAAACATTCTGTCATGTTCTTAGCACTTGTACGGAACTTTCGAAATATGAACTCTTTTGTAATTGAAGGCAGAATTGGTCGCGTTCAATACCATTAAGCAGAAATGACTGCATTCCAGGCCTGTTATAAGAAATATGAAAGTAAACTATTTATGAAATTGAAGTGTTCCTATAATTTTCCCTAGTGAAAATTCTTTTAATCAAATTTTAATTGACGCAAAAGCAATTAATCAGGAGCGCCTCAAATAGAGAAAATATAAATCACCCTTAGCCAAATGTGTTAATTAATTAGAGTCTCCCTCTCAATGTATTGATTGTTTTGAATTCTTTCTATAAAATAACTTTTTCCAGAAACAAATTAACTCAAAAGTACCGTATTGTGAGTGTATCGAGAAGGCCAGAGTAGTTATCATTATCAAATGTATTTGAATATTGTAATTTTACTCATATACATTCATACTTTTATATTTTTAGACTACCAGCGACTCCCAAGAAAATATAAAGAAGTACTGGCGGCACTTTATCTACATTTGTTTAGAAGACTGAGCCGCTTTGAAAGGAGACGTTACCTCAGTTCAATGAGATTCGGCAAATAATAAAATGAAAATGAACGGAAAATGCCTTCAAGGTCCTTTTACTGAGACATGTGTGAGATATTAGTAATGACATTACACAAGAAATAATTGCCACACCACAAATTTGAGTTTTTTTTTATATTTATTTACTTATATTTGCTTATGAAAGAAATCTAGGTTTCATAAAATGATATGCATTGTATATATATTTTTTCACCGATTTTTTTTTGCACACGAAAATCAAACATCCTCGTGAATCCGTCCTTATGCAGAAAATAAATTCACAGTAACTTCGGTATTTTGTTATTCTTTATCACTGGGCCGATACCTCTGCTGGTGGGCTGTTAGTCCCCGAGGGTATTCACCACTCCAGTAGCCAGTACTTCGGTGCTGACCCGAAAGCCGATTCTATTTGGAACCTTACAATATCTAAATTTGTTGTAAATTTGTTATTTGATCTCTATCAGTTTTTAAACATCTTTGAATTTATCGTCTTCCAAACGTTTAGATTTTATCTGCACTGAAGAGACATAAGTTGTCGAAATGCACATATGCAGAATTTAAATTCACAGTAATGCCAGTATTTATTCATTTGTAACCAGCGGGTCGATACCTCTGCAGGTGGACTGTTAGTCCCCGCGGATATTCACCAGTCCAGTAGTCAGTACTTCGGTGCTGACCCGAAAGCCGATTCTATTTGGAACCTTACAATATCTAAATTTGTTGTAAACTGGTTATTTGATCTCTATCAGTTTTTAAACATCTTTGAATATATGGTCTTCCAAACGTTTAGATTTTATTTGCACTGAAGAGACATAAGTTGTCGAAATGCACATATGCAGAATTTAAATTCACAGTAATGTCAGTATTTATTCATTTGTAACCAGCGGGTCGATACCTCTGCAGGTGGACTGTTAGTCCCCGCGGATATTCACCACTCCAGTAGTCAGTACTTCGGTGCTGACCCGAAAGCCGATTCTATTTGGAACCTTACAATATCTAAATTTGTTGTAACTTGGTTATTTGTTCTCTATCATTTTTAAACATCTTTGAATTTATGGTCTTCCAAACGTTTAAATTTTATCTGCACTGAAGAGACATACGTTGTCGAAATGTACATATGCAGAATTTAAATTCACAGTAATGTCACTATTTATTCATTTGTAACCAGCGGGTCGATACCTCTGCAGGTGGTCTGTTAGTCCCCGAGGGTATTCATCAGACCAGTAGACAGTACTTCGGTGCTGACCCGAAAGTCGATTCTATTTGGAACCTTACAATATCTAAATTTGTTGTGAATTGGTTATTTGTTCTCTATCAGTTTTTAAACATCTTTGATTTTATGGTCTTCCAAACGTTTAGATTTTATCTGCACTGAAAAGACATAAGTTGTCGAAATGCACATATGCAGAATTTTAATTCACAGTAATTGCAGTATTTATTCATTTGTTACCAATGGGTCGATGCCTCTGCTGGTGGACTATAAGTCCCCGAGGGTATTCACCAGCCCAGTAGTCAGTTCTTCGGTGCTGACCCGAAAACCGACTTTATTGAAACTTGCTACATCTATTTTGTCTTACCAAATTGTGTTTAAAACTTTAGGAGTATCTCCCTCATGCACAGCTCTGTCCTTAGCTGAAATTTGACTTTCCTATTTAGATCCTTTTGGTTATTACTATCAGCTTTTACACCTTTATATGCTTATGGACTTCCAAGTGTTTTGGTTTGATCTGCACTGATGAGATATAAGTTGGCGAAATGCGCATATGCAGAGAATAATTTAATGAAACTTTGGTATTTTGTTATTTTCATTTAGATTTTAGATTTTGTTTGGATTTTATCTGCACTGAAGAGACATAAGATGTCGAAATACGCATATGCAGAATCAAAATTCACAGTAACTTCGGTATTTTGTTATTTCAATAACACTGAAATAAGCTGTTTCTCTTCTTCTGCTATAATGATTAATTCCAAAAGTTCAAAATTGATCAATCCCTAGTAATCCCTTGACATCAAATGCGATTTAGGATTAATGCTACCAACTGTTTTTAATAATCTGGATTATCATTTCAAGTAAAGATAAACTTTTTTGAAACCATATCCAGAGAATGAGAGATTACAAAGTGGTCGGGATTTTAAAGATGGTTAATTTGAAATAGCTATCAACCGCTTTTGTAATCCCAATTACTTTTGTAATCCCTTGATTTCAAATGATGTTTAGAATATACGCTTCAAACCGTTTATGATATCCATACGGATTACTGTTAAGGATGTAGTAAGGTGACGGTTTTGAAATTCGTAAATGTCATGCCGATTTCTCGGGTTTTATCTATTATTCCTGTGTAATATATTTTACCCCGTTACACCCAATTTTCTAGTCATCAAAGACTTCGGTAGCTCATTTAAGGTTAGTAAACAACAAGATTTCTTCAGATGGTAGATTTCCTTTCCATGTGAAAGAAATCGATAATGTGTCAATGTTATATTTAGGT
The DNA here is from genome assembly GCA_002080025.1 of Modiolus philippinarum. Taxonomy (NCBI): domain Eukaryota; kingdom Metazoa; phylum Mollusca; class Bivalvia; order Mytilida; family Modiolidae; genus Modiolus; species Modiolus philippinarum. The sequence continues at coordinate 10,823 of MJUU01069075.1, forward strand.
AAAAGTCCAAGAAAGCATTTTCCCGCTATTTTTAAATTGTAAAATATCATGAAAGCAAGGTCCATAACCTATCAATATTTTTAGCAAACTTTATTCCCTTATCAATGCTCTTTCTGTTTATGGTTTCAACTAAACAATCGTAGATTCATTTAATTTCACCTAACTACATCCTTACATGTCATTCCAAAATAAAGATCAAAATCATATCGATAGAGCGAAGGATTACAAAAGTGGTTGGAGTTTCAAAAGTGGCTGCTTAGAATACATTGGCAAACGAACGGCGAAGCAAGAACTATGAAAAGGAGAATTCTACAATCATAAATCCAAAACTATGGCAATTCATACCAAACAAAAATGATACAGTATGACATGGACAAAACATATAAACAAAAATGAACAAGAACGCCACATAACTAAAGCACTAGCAGTGCGAACCCCCACAAAAACTGAGGTATCATCAGGTGCTCCGGAAGGGTAGGCATGATCTGTTCCATGCGTAGAAATATAATTGCCAACAATCTCTTTTGTAATTCCTTTATTTCAATCGTAGTTTAGAACTTATACCAGCAGCCTTTTTTTGAAACCCATAACAACTAATAGAAAACTATCATTTAAAATACTGTTCAACATTATTTATGAAGCAAGAAATAGAACGAGGGATTACAAAATTGGTTGATTAGAATGTAACCCCCACTCTATTGAATGAATGATAATCTTTATTTTTAAGGAACAGTAAGTGGTAAAGATTTCAAAAACGGTTATAGCACAAGTTCTAAACAATATTTGAAACCAGGGGATAACAAAATTGGTTGGGATTATAAAGCAGTCGATAGCAATTTCAAATGAACCGCATTTGAAATCCCAACTTGGCAAGTTTGCAATCTCTCATTCTTTTGAAAGGGTTTCGTAAAGAAAAATTGATCTTGAAATGACATTTTAGAGTAAGTTGACATAGATTGCAAAAATGGATGCATAAATCCTAAACCGCATTACATAAGGGATTGGCAGCAATTTCGAATCGACTACTTTTAAATTCCTTAATAACATTTGATATCCCGGATTATTAAGATCCTTTATGAAATTTTGTATATGGGTTATTTTAACACAAATTGTTCATAAAACCAACAAGAAACATTTGAAGTAGGGCTGTATAATTATATTCCAAACAGCCGTCATTAATCCAAGGAATAGTTGGAAGCAGCATTTAATCTACCACATTTGAAATACCCATTAATGTCCAAAAAGTGTCTTCAAAACATGTTGATCTTTTATTTTAGTATATTACATGTAAAATTCCTACGATGTCATTGAATAATCTGACGTCACTATAATTGAACAGTTATTTGTTTACCTTGACAGCGGGATACTATACCTGACCAGGGGACTATACCTCACGTGACTTCCGGTTTACTATACTTTGCCTCCTTTTGATTTTGATTTCTTTTATGTTATGTACTAAATTAATTACGGAGTTCTCCCTCGGGAACCGTTTTCCTATAGTGTTGTCTGATGCCAATAGTGCCCTCGCCTGTCGGCTCAAGCACAATACGCTCCAGACAACACTATAGGAAAACGGTTCCCTATGGAGAAGTCCATAATAGATTAGCATTTCATTTCACTATGTTTTAGTTATACAATATTTAAAGGAACAAAATGAGACCGTCCTGTAAAATATGAATCAAATAATGGTTGATGAGTCCTAAACACATTTGAAATCAAAGGGATTACAAAAGTAGTTGATAGCAATTTCAAATCAATGTAAAAAATTGATAACAGAAAGCACCTACAATGGCTGAAATTATAATTACATGCCACAATCTGCCAAGGAACTGTGGGTACCCAAACCCAACCCCCCCTTATCTGTCCCGTTTCCTATAGTATAAAATCATACGCAGAAAACCCAATACAGGTAGACTACTAACCCTATGACCACAATCTTGAAAGTAGAGAAAAAGACAAGACGTAATTTTGAAAGATGGTCAAGGGGTGCTCGCCGCTAAACTGCTGGCTAGCTCAAGGAGCCTAGTCTATTAGTTGAACACTGTCGCACTACAGAAGAAAAATCAAACTCAAAACTTCTCGAAGGGTTTGGCCAAGAATCATAATAAATTTCAGTATACATCGGCAGTATCAGTGAGAGGCCAGTATGTGTGCAAAATTTGCAGGTCACTAGGTCTTATAGCTAATTTAACGGATGCAAGCAGAATATCAAGCCGATATCCCCTATTATGAAAAGAATGTAAGTTACGTCCAAGTTTTTCTGGATTTTCAATCAATTTTTGGCATTTTTTAACAAAATTTCCGTAAAAACGAGGATTAGAAATGCCCTTAGTAACAAGCTGTTTACGAGTAATGCCATATTTAGATATCACATGTTCAAATCTATTATAAAACCTTTTTAAATGTATTCAACAACTTATGAAATCTGTAACCCTGTTATAAAAGTTTGGCTGTGATAGTAGTGTTACGTTCATTGAAATCGTCAAGAGTAGAACAAAATCGTGCGAATCGTACCAGTTGAGAAATATACGCCACGTAGGATGGAGCTAGGGGAATGTCGCCGTCAAGAAAAGGGGTATTAGTAATAGTGAAATCAAAATCATTCCGTTTATCATATATTTTAGTTTTTATTTTACCAGCTTCAATAATGATAGTAAGATCCAATAGAAATAAGTTTATCACTGTTTTGAATGATAATGTGCTGGTAAGCTGAGCTGCAAAGGTAGAATATATGATCTCGAATGCCAACAGTGATGAAAATCATCTTTTTAAACCTGTTAACATCGGAAAATCCAGCAAGGTCTTCGGCTGGATTCGAACCCCTGCTTGTTGTCATCTATGGCAACACCGCCTGCACTATGTCAAGCGCCCTAGACCATTCGGCCACCTGGGCTATATAAAAATATAGCTTTCGGTAAGCGGGTCATTCCTCCTCGTAGGAAATCTAGGGTTGTAACATAGTACACGATGAATATAGGTGGGTAGGAAAAAGATAGAAGAAGGATAAGGTTGCAAGAGGTAAGATACATTAAGTATATAGATAAAAGTGTTGCATAGAGCTCTATATAATATGAATGATAATGTGCTGGTAAGGTGAGCTG
>MJUU01069077.1:14236-26210 GCA_002080025.1 Modiolus philippinarum
TGATTTGAGACAATATGACACAGACAAAACAAAAGAAATATAACAAAATTAATAAGAATGCCATTAAAGTAAACACTAGCAGTGAATCCTACAAAAACAGGAGGGCAAGCATGATTTGTTTCATGCGTGACCTATATGTCATGCTTAGCACAACGTGTCGAGTTTAGTTTTGTTGGATTTTCATGTACACTTGTATTAATATATATAGTTCTCATTGCCCCATATCCATATCCATATCCCTTAATTACTTATTTTAGACTGGAGTTTGTCTCTCCTGCAGTGTGGAGTCCGTAAAAAGAACCCCGTGCGAGAGATGATGTTTGCTCTATATACATTTCAGTTATGGTGTACTTGTTCCTGAGAGAATTTGTCATAATTTCAAATTTCGGCATTTTACTTTTTTGTGTTTTCACAATTATTATTCTGACCACCTGATAATTGTGCTGATTATTGTGCCCACATCTCATAATTTTATTTTGCCAAATTTTCTTACTATTGACTCGATGAGTGCCCTGTGGTTCTTAAAATGTTGCGTTTGACTTCTATTGGTCTTTTTGTCGGGCAATGGATGACAACAGTTGTAAGAATACTTTGTCAGTTGATTTTATGTTTGTTGACAATCCTGCATCCATGACATAAAAAACATGGATGTAGCGTTACTCGACATCTAGCAATGAATTCCGCTTAAACCGGTGCTAGGGGCCGTCTTGAACTTACTAGGAGATATGAGCATAGCTCATTGTTGAAGGCCTCATGGTGACTTCAAGATGAAGAACAACAATGAAAGCGTTGTTCCATTGCTAGTTTTTCTCACGTTTTTGTGGATATTTTGTATCATTTGCTTTTACTCCATATCCCTTCATTGCTTTTCTTTTCTTTTATTCATTTTGTCGTAAAATTTCATCCATTTGACATTTTGACTATTTTTTTTCTCGAATTATGACGTTTCAAGATAGTGGTCCTTGAGTTAGAAGTCTACCTGTATTGGGTTTTATTCGCATGTCTATTATACTATAGGGAAACGGAATAGAGAAAGGGGAGGTTTGGTACCATAAACCGGTTTAATCCTACCACTGGCTTTTGCTAGTGCTGCTACCAAGTCCGGTCCTTCCGGGTTCTTATCGTTGTTTATGTTTGTCTCTTGTCTTCATTATTGTTTTTCTAGTGCAGTAAGCTTGTGAATTGTGGCATGTGACTGTAGTTCCCGGCCATTGTAGGTGTTAACTGTTATCCTGTTTTTAATTCTTGGTATTATTGCACAAGGAAAGAATATCTGATAATCAGCTTAAACCAATGACAAATTATTATTGATGAAAGTGAGGTATTGTACGCTCAATATTAGTAATTATTACAGATAATCAATGTTATTGGGGTCTTCATGTAATACCCAATCAGGCGTACATTTCTCCCATTCAGTTCCTGCTGTTTTAAGATCAAGGTACTTTCCAATATTTCCGCTGCAGGATTAACTTAACTGAACAAAAACAATTATACTACTTCAAGGTAATACTCATCAAATGTCATACTGATATTTAACATGATCGTAGATAGTATTTGCTGTCAAAAGTTTACTTAATTGGAAATTCTCAGATTTGTTTTAAACAACTAGCACAGTACGTCATCGTCTTGTCTTTCATACTTCTCTTTTGAAGCTATTGAAATAGGAGTTATTCCTTTGTTCATCAACAAGGAAGAGTGAAGCGAGTACATTATCAACACTTTTGTTACAACTATAGATAAAAATAAAGTGCCCAACATTTATATTAGTTGTTAACATATCAAATGAAATAAAAGGGACAGCAGGAAACACCTACAATGGCTGAAAATTATAATCACATGCCACAATCTGCTAGAGACTACACAGGAAAAACACAAATAAGACAAAAGACAAACCTGCGTGCTTGCATTTACAATTCTTCAACACATGAAATGTGGTGGATAACAAATAGACAAACGTCAAAATCTAAAAGGTAAAAGGTTCGAAAATTAAGGGCTGTCTTGAAATTACTATGAGGTATGAGCAAAGCTCATTGTTGAAGGCATCATGGTGACTTCAAGATGAAGAACAACAATAAAAGCGTTGTTCCATTATTTTGTTTTACCATGTATTTGTAGAGACTTTGTCTCATGTACATTTACTCCATATCCTTTCATTTACCATAAAGACAAAACAGGTGCAAAACTACTGGAAAAACTGTCAATCACAATGGTCCTGACTTGTCACGGGCAATGGTCCTGACTTGGTACAGGCAATGGTCCTGACTTGGTACAGGTAATGGTCCTGACTGGGTACAGGCAATGGTCCTGACTTGGCACAGGCAATGGTCCTGACTTGGTACAGTCAATGGTCCTGACTTGGTACAGGCAATGGTCCTGACTGGGTACAGGCAATGGTCCTGACTTGGTACAGGCAATGGTCCTGACTTGGTACAGGCAATGGTCCTGACTTGGTACAGGCAATGGTCCTGACTTGGTACAGGCATTTCAAAAAGCAATGGTCCTGACTTGGTATTGGGATTTCAAAAGAAATGGTGAGTTTAACCCGTTTTATGGCGCTCCAAACCTCATTTTTATTGCAGTTGTGCCCAGTAGCAATTAGCAGATTTAAGACCAACTGAGATGTAATTTGTCCTGAAATTCAGGACTCTGCGATGCTTTTTTATATGGCCTTCATTGTTGCCGCACTGAGTCATGAGTCAACCTATGTAGAAACAGAGAAAATGGTTCAGTGATCCCTTTAGATTTTTATAGGAATTTTTTTAACATATGCAGTTTGATTATACCCATAAAAATTATGAGAGATTATGGAGTGATTATACATGAGACAATGTCTCAACAAATACACAACGCATAATGGAATTCAAAACTATGGAACAACGCTTTTATTTTGTTCTTCGTCTTGAAGTCACTATGATGCCTTCTACAATGAGCTTCGTTCATACCTGATAAATAACGTTCAAGACGAACCCTAGCACCGGTTCGAGAGGAATTCATTACACATCAAAATAGCTTATGCAAAATTTTGTAATGTTATTTAATTAGTGAATTATAATAGAAGGTTCAAGTTAAGATACATCGGCAAACGAATACCGAAGCAAGAACGAGGAAAGGGGGAATTCTAAAATCATAAATCCAAAATCACGGCAATTCACAGCCAAGACGAATTAAGACAGTAGGACAAAGACAAAACAAATAAATAAAAATGAATATGCTTAAAAAATTAATTGAGAAGAAGTAATTAATTGGATATAGATAAAATTATTCAGAGTGTAATTAAAATTAGGTAAAAAAATTAGAGAAGAAAAAAACATAGAGAGACTGAACAGTCCAAGCCAATAACAAGATTCAAGTGTCTTCAATAACGGAAGACATGCTTATGACAAACGTTTAAAAAGAAATACAGAACAAATTTTTGCTTAAAATAAATTTAACTGATGTTTAAATGACAATATCATAAGGGTGATTGCCTGAAAATATTAGAATACAAGTGAAAATTCAAGCTTGCAGATCTTGTGATCATGTTGTAGTCAGGGATTGTTTTGGATGCGATCAGTGACCATGAACTTGATTGCAATGATTGACTGCAACAGTTCTACTCCGTAATCACATCTAGCCGTGCAATCATGATTGTCGCTTCAATAATCGAAAAACTGTTATCCTTGAATTCAAGGTTTCGATCCTTGAATAACTGAATAACACGAGTTAAGAAGATATCACAAGTAGATAGATATTTGGTAACGTTAAACTAGAATCTCTCAAAAGTCTGTATCGCTCAGTTGGTCCATAGCTTAAATGAATAAGCAGCCAAATTATTAATAAAAGGGTCTCATTTTCTAGTATGTTCATAGACCTCAATGTAATATGGCAATATGTTAAACTGATCTATCTTGGATCTGATGTTGACTTATCGAACACATTCTTCTGAGGCTAATTGTGATCAATATCGAAGTAGTTTCAGATTAGAAGATCTTTGAATATTTTTCCCATCGAGTTGAATGTTAAACCAATCATTCATTGTTTCTTGATATTTCTGATGATGCCATTGTCCTTGGGTGATTTGTTTTAGACTGCCGGTTTGGCTCTCACTTATCTTTTTCTTGGCAGCCATCTTGGATGAATCATGGGCTTTCCAAACATATTTTAAATTGGACCCCCAAGGACTATTGTAACCTAGTTTGGTTTTTGTTGGTTTGTAGCTTCATAGGAGAAGATCTTTGAATTCTTTCCTAAAGGGTTCAATGTTAACTTGTTCCAGCTGTCTGCAATCTTGGGTGAGGCGCAGACTTGGCAAACATGCTTTAAAAGGGTATAACCCAAACAATATTGTTGCCAATGTTTGGTTCTACACTGTAATGAGCTCTTTGAATGTTTTCCAATTTGTTCCAATGTTATACTTTGTTCACCGCTGGCAGCCATCTTGGGTACGACAAAGACTTGCCGAATAAGATTTAAAAAGAGGACCAAGTTAGGGTAGTTGTGGCTAAGTTTGGTTCCATTTAGCCACATAGTTTCAGAGAAGATCTTTGAATGTTTTCACATAGGGTCTAATGTTAAATACCCCCTCATGGCCCTTTTAAATGAGGTGCAGACATGCTGGAAACATTTTTGAAAGGGACCCTGAGAGAACTGTTGTGATCGAGTTTGGTTCCAATTAGCTTTGTGGCTTCAACAATCGGATGTAAACTTGACACAATAGTCTTAAGATGGTTCTGCAAAAAGAGTTTTTTTTTCAGATTCACACTTTATCCGAGATAGTTGCTAAGAGGTAACATAGTTTAAGACATTAAAGCGTATTAAAACAGTTTGAAAGGCTTTAATCCCTTTAACCGCTGGGCAATTTAAATTTGGTCTCGTCTATGTTATTCAAGATCCAACTGAGCGCTGCAAATGCTTGAAAGCCTTTTGTTTTAAAGATATCGATTTTTTCATCTTAACGAAATGTTTTTCTTTTTTCGGAATTTCAGCAGATAGTTTTAAGGGATTATATGATATTGCATAAATATATAAATAGATATCGATTATCGATGTCCAATCGAAGGCTTATTGATCATCAGCTTAATTGTTTATTATGTACCATTTAGTCTTGCTGTTGAAATGATCATTGTCAAAATAACATGATGATTGAATTTACGCTTGTATGTGATCGTATGATTTGCTGAAGCAACCTTTAAAAAATTAATTCACCATAAAGTATACATAATGGTGAAAATGTGGTCAATCGTAAATTATAATAACTCCATAAATATGACTTGAAATAACTGTCACGGCATCGTCATGCCTTGAGATAGTTCAATGATAGTTCACAGACCTTCCCGAAATCGGGACGCAAATGTGGGAATCATTGATTCATTGTACAAAGCTATGGGCGCGGCTACGCAACTAGTATTCTGTTATGCAGTCATTTCATTTAAATATGATGCTTTCACTTTTTTGTCGGCTGAGTTAGGGCGCTGTTGTTCGGATGTGTGAACTTTGAACTTTGAACTTTTTATTTCTCAAGACCCCAAATTGTGCATAAAAATCTGGTACCTTACAGTACAACACAGGTAAGTAAGAAGTGTTCAACCAGTCACACAACATGAGAGATATCTATGGCCTGCTTTTTAATTCTCGAACATGTTTTAGGTCAAACAGAACCTGAAAAACCTAAAACATGTTTTAAGTTCATAATAAAACACGCTTAAAGTTTGAGATAAAAGTATATGCGTGTCATCTTGAAACATTCTTGAAACATGGTCTGAACCACGGTGAAATGTTTCATTAACCATTAAACCAAATGGTTGAAAGGTTAAAAATAATAAAACACTCAAACAAACACCAATGTTTAACCAGGTTAATGTTTGAGAATAAAAAATCAGGCCTCTAGTATTTATTGAAGATAAATGCGTAGTTCGTCAGTAAACTCGAATATAAAAAAAAAAATCTTTTTTTTTCGTTTTTGTTTTCCATCTCATCATGTATCATTCTCTCTAGCTATGTAAAAATTGTATATTTTTCTGATTTAATTAACCAAACTTTTAAACGATTTTCGTGAAGCAATGAAATTTATACTGTTCTATTCAAACAATGTTTCAAATCAAGAATTGAAAAATTGGTATTCCTTAGGTAGCATTCATAGTTGACCTTTAAATGAGGTTCTCGATTTTTTGTAATAGATGTATTATCTAATTTGATTTATTTTAAACGTGCATTACTTATTGACGTATTCAGGAGGTCAATAACGCGGTTCACTGTCTTTGTTTCTGTGATCGTGAATTGAACTGTCTGTTCTTTTTCTTCTTCTTTTTTAATATATTTTTGAAACTAAAATTATATATTTGAATGTACTTACAATTCCAAAATCCATTGTCGTCATAAGATTTCGATCACTCGGCGATCCGTCACAGATTGCATGACATGCAATATGTAAATGAAACAAAACTATACATCGATTTCTTGATATAAAGAACCATAACGAATACTTAAAAGATAATACTAGTATACATGTACAAGACACAAAAGATTCTTTTCTTTTCGCACAGTACAAACAATAATGAAATCATCTTCTTTTTGAATGATGCAAATCATGCCCATAAGGACGGTTGGAGAGTTTATATATATATATATAAATATGTTCAATCTTTGAGATGGCATTGATGTCAAATTGTAAGAAGTCCCCTGATAATAGCTTAATTCTTGAGTTATACAGACACTTGTATGTAGCATATGTTGAAGAAACAAAAGAAATGTCCTATTGTGTTGCTTGGTCTTATTTCAATATATGTATTTATTCACGGTAATAAAACTAACCCATGTGACACAGTAAATTATTCAACTGAAAAAAGTTTCAAAGTCTGTACCGGATTTCTTTTTAAATGCATTTTGTTTGCAGTGCTGAATAATCTCAATATTTACTCAATGACCAAATAAAACGGGTAAATTTTAGATGTCTGATTAATTGATTGATTGATTGATTGATTGATATGGGGTTTAACGTCACTTTCAGCAGTATACAGCTATCTCATGACGGTCAGTTTTAGTGGTGGAGGAAGCCGGAATGCCCTGAAGGAACCACCAACCTTATGTAGGTAATTGACATACCTTATCACTGAAGATTGTAAGTTTAGTGCACCCTCTTGTACAAAGTGGGGTACGAACTCACACCGCAGTGATGATAGAATACAGTGTTTGTATGAGATTTCGTTATGACCGGTATATTTTGAAAAAATTACAAATTTCCATTTTTGTAATATAATTTTATTTTGCTGCATATTTTGACATTGAGACTTTGACATTGACATTTCTTGACATTGAGACGTTGTTCCTTTGCTTGTTTTTACCACGTATTTATAGAGACTTTGTTTCATGGGCATTTACTCCATATCCTTTCATTTACCAATTGTAATATCTATTCTTTTTATAAATTCGTTGAAAACTAAGGATTATCACTCTCATACAAAGCTTTGTCCTTAGCTGATTTTGGTTTCCCGTTTTGATAGTTTGTTAAACATCTTTGAGTTTATGGTTTTCTAAAAAAAAACCATCGGCAGTAGAATATCGAAGGAGCAAAGTACAAGATTAAATAAATCAAAGTCCAAAGACAAGGCAAAAGCAAGAACACCAGAAGACGGAAGACCAAAGACACTACATGCCAACAAAACACACGAACATTACATATACAACATAAAACACTAAAGCACCTAACAGTGTGAACTCTCAATAAACAAGAGTGACAACAGGTGCTCCGGAAGGGTAAGCATGTCCTGTTCTGTATACAACACCCGTCACACTGTCAGTGAGTCAATCCAGGGTAAAGTCAAAACCGGTAATGTCAAATCCGGGAAGACGTGATTCTAGCTGAAAATGTCAGTTTTCATCTGTGATACTGGCATTTCATATCTATTTATGATGGTGACGGTCATAGAATTTCTGAAGGGACGAAAGTAACAACGGCTGAACTTATCACTACTTTTACTCTTTCCATAAAGTCACTGTATGAAAGTAACGAATTGATTGTGAAATATAAACTCCATATGCTGGGGAGGTAGGTATATTGCTACAGAGAAAGGGAATGTTCACAATTGGAAAGTCAAAATCATCACGTTTGTCATATAATCTAGATTTCAGACGTCCATGTTCGTCAATGTATACCAAAAAGTCAAGGTATGAAGCAGCAGAATTGGGTGTATGGGTTGTCTTTTTAATTTCAAGTTCACTGGAGTAGATGCGATGTAAACATTCTTTAAATCTTGGGTTATTGAGAGAAAGTACATCGTCTTTATATCTGAAGCTGATATCGAAATGTTTAGGTTCTATCTGCACTGAAGAGACATAAGTTGTCGAAATGGACATATGCAGAAACTAAATTAACAGTATGTTCGGAATTCAATTACTATTTATCTTCATAGCTTCTTTTGTGAAAATTCAACAAAAAAGAGGCTCTATGAGGCTCTATGACACCTTTCTAAAAAGCATAATTAAGCTTAATATAATGTAGACAAAACGTGTTATAACCTAAAAAGATGCAATAACGCAAAAAAAATCGTTATAATGTCTTAACCAAAAGTGTACACCTTATCCAAGACGGCTGGCAGCAGGGAAAAGGGCTTAACATTTGACCGAATGGAACACTTTCAAAGATCTCTCTTAAACTACGAAGCCGGTTTGAAAAAAAGTTGACCACTATAGCCTTTAGATGATCCTGCAAAGAAAGTGCATAAACTGTTTATGTGAGTCAAGATCCACCTGAACGACACGGGTTCTTTTATTAAACGGATAACGTTAAATATTGAAGCAAAATGGATAATTGATTTGGTCTTAACTAAACCAACGGTAGTAGAATACCAAAGGAACAAGAGAAGTGATAATTACAAAAATAAACGTCCAGAAACATTGCAAAAACGAGAAAAACCGGGGATGACATCAGGTGTTCCGAAAGGTTATCGCGGCACTCGTCACACCATCGGTGAGTCAATTCAGGGTTCAGTCAAAACAAGGTAAGACAAATCCGTGAAGACGTGAAATCTAGCTGAATATGTCCGTTTTCATTAGAAACACAGACATGTCATATCTTTCAATGAGGTCATGGTGATGGCCATAGAATTTCTGGAGGGATAAAAGTTTTAAAGCCTGAACCAATCTCTGTCTTCGCAACATTTAGGATAGTGTTTTTAAGCTATCTGTTGCTTATTTGTCAGTCGTTTTTATAATGATATTTTACAGTTTGTCGTCACAGTTATGCATTTTTCTAAATTGAATTTAAATATTTGAATGTAGTACTTATTACAAATGCACTGACATGATAGCTGAGTCAGGGAACTGTATATCTACATCCCTGGCTAAGTTTAGCATCACTCGGTAATCCGTCGTAACTTGCGAGTCATGCAGTATGCAAAATAAAACAACAACAATTGATTTCTTGATCTAAAGGAACAATAACGGATTAGTTAGCGATAATATACATGTACACGACACAAAAGAATAAGACTCCTGTTTTGTTTGAACTGTATAATCATTACTGAATACATTGATGCACATCATGCCCATAAGGACGGTTGTAGAGTTTATATATGTGTTCAATCTCTGACATGACATTCAAGTCAAAGTGTAAGCATTCCCCTGATAATAGCTTAATGCTTGATTTATACAGACGTCAGTGTGTTATATCTGTTGAAGGAATTGTCCTGTTTTGTTGTTTGTCTTTGCCTTTTTTACGGTAATAAAATAAAAACTAATGTTGCGACATAACCCGAATAATCCACTCACTGCGATCGCTACATTAAGGAAGAAGGAGAGAATCGGATACAGAGAGGGACTGACTTATTCGAGTTAGTTCGGACACTCTAAAATTATTCTTTTGACATTACTATCATCATCTGTACCGGATTTCTTTTCAAATGCATTTTGTTTGCAATACTGAATAACCTAATTATTTACACAATGAGAAATTAAAACAGTAAATTTGAGATTTCTGATAATTTTGGTCAGTTTATTTTTCCTACTTTTTTTGCAATATAATTTTTTTATTTGTTGCATATTCTAAAACTCTAAATTTTGCTATCCGAAAAATATTTTTATCTTTACCATAGAGACGTAAAAACAAAGGCTAGAGTTTTGCCTAACCAATCAATATACTTGGCCACCACGTAACTGATTGCATCCCCTTTTCTTTAATAGCATGTATTTTTTCTCTAATAGGATTTATAAATTTATCACCAAATAAGAATTACAGATTTTTTGGGATAAAAAAATGTTATCCTATCTTTGTAGTGATGGCGTAACAGTCATGGCTACCAGACTAGAACTGGTCCCCTTTAATGTTCAAAACTGAAATTGTTCAGAGGAAGCCTCATGGTGTTTTTTCGTTCTTAAGTGTTATCTTCAGGTTTATTCAGAAATGAAACAATTTGAAAGTTTTTAGTATAGATCTGTCTAATGTCAATACGTTAATCCTGGTAGTCAAAAGTTATTATCAAAATGAAGTTTTAATTCCATTGATTTTATAATTAGTTGATAAGTCTGAAAGTCTCCTGTGAATCAGTCTCGGGGGAATCCATTCTTTTTAAAAGGTTTCCAGCGTGCAAGAAAAATCAGTGAAATGTGTAACTTTACCTGCTCAGTTTTATACTTCCTTTGAAATTAATTGTAATATGACACATCGATTAGTAGATGCTGAAATAAAATGCCACATTCTGACAACTTCTCATATTGAAAAAACGCGATTCCAACGCTTGTAGATATGGACATTAGCATACTATAACAAACATGAAAAGTCTGGTGAAATTTTGGTGGACAATTAAAGTCTTAGGATTTTTTGCACCTGGTAAGTTGATTTTATTTTGACATCTTTTGTTCTATTGGTTGATACTGAATTTCTTTAATTTATTTCTCCTTTTCAATTCTTGTCTTAAAACAAAGTACAGATATAGAACATACACTTTATGAATTTTCTTAACCTGAACATAAAAAGATAAGAAAATGAACATATTTTGAGATTGCCTCAGGCTTTTTTTCTTCTTTTTTTTATTTTTTATTTTTATTTTTTTTTTTTTTTGTGTGTGTGTTTTGTTTTGTTTTGTTTTTGTTTTTTTATGAAATAGGGTTTTACAACAATCCATTGAATATGACTATTTAAGTTATGCTTAATAACTATATCGTTAATTTAATAATATCTAAATTTGACTAAATAATCCTTTTCACTCCTTTCATACCAAATAGTTAAGACTGATCACTGGGGCCAAAGTGCATATCGAGAAATTCCTTTTTTGTGTCAATGGCATTTATTTGCTTTAGATGCGACTCGATTAAATGCCTGATTAATTCAATAACAAATTTACCGCAAAAAGTGCACATTGACGCCAATAAGGCATTTAATCGAATCGCATCTATAAAAATGAAATGCCATTCACGTAAATCAGAAAATTCTCGATATGCACTTCGAACCCAGTGCTGATATTCCTTCTGTTGTTCATATTCTATCTGGTCTTCCTACAACTACACTCTTTTCAAATAGAGTAACAGCGTTCATACTCACTCTTAGCAAATATATCTGCTCCTATATTAAAGTGCAATATAATGGCTATCAATTGTAAATTAAAACAAAATTAAGTCACAAGGAGCCCAAAATGTTTGGGTCTTATCTAATATATTTTTTTCTCACTATTAAATACATATATAAGCTTTTATAATATGAAATTATCCGTTTCAAACCATTTACTAGTATATTCGGAATAGATTCATTAAGTTTACATTTTGTAAATATAGTTTTTAGCAATAAATCTCGTATTGTGTTATTGTAAATTTAGTTTCCAGTAACGGAAAACCCGTGAGAAATAGGATATTTTTACCAGTTTTCATACCGTATGTATGGTTTACTCAATTCTTATGCAAATCTTCAAGACAATATTTTTTACTCAGTATAAACGAATTTTCTATATATGCTTTTCGCTTTTTATGAAGAAATTTCAAATATTTACCTTGGATTTTATAATAAAAA
>MJUU01069077.1:26326-36757 GCA_002080025.1 Modiolus philippinarum
TACAAAGCACTTGTGTGAAGTTAAATGAATATAATTTACAGTAGTGAGAAGTGTGTTACAATTAATGAAATAGATTGTGTATCCAACTGGCCCCATATGGTATAATACAAATACCTTGTCAATACACAAAAATAATTTACAAGATTGTCAGAATATGTCAAATATCATACATGTCGTCAAAGTGGGATGGGAGGTAATTTCTTAGAGGTAAATTCATATGTTTAAATGGTAGAATTTCCAAATTCAAATTGAAGGTCAATTCTAAGGGTCGTTTTTTCTCTTTGTTAGATTTTTTAGAATTAAATTGAGTCATTTCTTAGGGTACATTGTTGTATCTAATGGGTAGATTCTCCAAATTAGATAGGTTATTTCCTTGAGGTAAATTCCTAAATCTGTAAGGTAGTTTCTTCCAATTCGTTTAAAGATAATTTCTTTTGGTGTAAATTCCTATATCTGTGGTTAGGATTTTTCAAAAATCAGATGGGATTTTGTCAATGGGTCAATTTGTATGGGTAAATTCTAAGGGTAAATTGTATATGAGGGGTAAATTTTACTATGTACTGTACTTCTTACAGATATATTTTATATTCTTAGAGCTGGCAAGTGAAAGTGAAATTTTTATCACTTTTGTGTAAGTTATCAAATAAGATGGTCAATAGAAATTCCTTTCTACTCTTGGAGTAATGTATGGATAAGGTACTGCCATCACTTGTACATTTTCTCTTTCTAGTCAATGACTTGAAATTTGTTGAAGATTTTTAGTTTCTGGTGAATAATGCCACCCTCATTAATCTAAGGCTTACCTTACTTTTTCGAACCTACACATTAGTCACTTAGAATATATATAATTTACCAAATATACACAGCTTTTACTTCAAAACAGTGACATCTGATTAAAATGCTGAATTTGAGATTCTCCTTGTTGTCAAAAGATATTCTGATGTTTTAATGAGGAACCTGCCACTGTCATTAAGAATTTTAGTTCATCATTTAAATTACTGATGAAGAAGATATATACATTTAAGGATAAACAACAATTGTCTGTTAATCATTGTTACGGATTACTTTCATCAAGTTATAGTTAAAAGCTCTGCTATACAGGTCATCATATATATGTGTATAATGATTGTGAATTCACATATACATTCAATTTATTTGAAACAAACATTTAAATTTTAACTCCCACAAAAAAAANTTGGTTATTTGTTCTCTATCAGTTTTTGAACATTTTTGAGTTAATGGTCTTCCAAAATTTTAGATTTTATCTGCACTGAAGAGACATAAGTTGTCGAAATGCGCATATGCAGAAAATAAATTCACAGTAACTTCGGTATTTAGTTATTTCAAATGTCTTGGACTATTACATCTTTCTAACATCTATTCTTCAACTACCACTCGTTGTTAAGTGGTTTCATCAAAGTCGTTCAATCACCTTGTTATTACAGGAAGGTAGCATAGGGGTGATTTTCTACATGAAACTTGATTTAACCTTCATGAGATTTTAGGTGAAACATAACAGTAGGTCAAAGTTAAGCATTTGACATATGAATTATGATTCATGAAAATTAATGAGGTAGAAGTAATTAATAAGAGGTAAATAATTTGAGATATCAAACAAACTGCTTCGAAATCGAGAGATTCAGAAAGACAAAAGAGAGATGAAATAGTCTAAGTCATTTACAAGAATTATGAAATTGAATTGAATAACAACCTTTAAATCTGTTTTGCTTGACCCTATATTAAACCAATTGACAATTTCGATTTTAATCTTCAAAGGACTTGCATAAATCAAAACTTTTTAGTCTTTGTTTTAATTTCCCTTGGTACTTGCAAAACAAGTTTGTTCTCTAGTTAACATAACTACACGCAGCCCGATTTTTAAAATAGAAATTTTCTAGACAAATTACTTTTGATCTACAGTAAATATGTGTTTAATGTCAATTCAAGCGTCTTTTTGGTCCGCGAATTCCTTGTTTGTTGTATTTTTACATAACAACTTACATAATTTTCCTGAATTGCATCACTTCATCTACATTTAATTTTCACTTTCAGTTGTTTTATATAATGAATGTCCTGCTGTTTTGTTCCAATTTTTTTTAGATATATCAGGAACCACGAATACAGCTTTTTAAATATAATTGTGTTTTGGTTTAGCATTTCATAATTAAGCAGAATAAATGTACTCAAAGCATTAATTTATCTTGAATTTGTAAATAGATATACGATAGAACACCAAGTTAATGTTTGCTATCGATTGTTTTACATTTCTTTTTCTAGACGTTATTTTGCATTTTGTCCGTTTTAACTTCATTTTTGGAAATTCAATGAATACATTGATTATATTGTACTCCGTTAAAGTACATAACATCATATTCAAAAAGTTAACATAATGACAATAGATTACCGAAGGAACAAAGGAGTGGTATTTACAGGAAACGAAGTCCAAAGTCATGGCTGGAGAAGTAGGTATAGCATGGCAATCACCATGACATCATTGACAGATATGACGTGTCTATGTCCCAAATGAAAACGGACATTTTCTGCTAAATTTCACGTCTTCATGGATTTTACATAACCAGTTTTGACTCAACCGTTGATTGACTCACTGATAGTGTGACGGGTGCCGCTAGCGAAGCAGGACTTGAGCACCTGGTGTCACTCCCGGTTTTCATGGGAGTTCACATGATGAGTGCCTTAGTTTTTTATTTCAGTGCATTGTGGCTGTATCACAGCTTTGTTTTGTCTTTTTTTCTCTGTTGCCGTTTATGCCATGTCTTTGGACTTTTTGTGATCGTTACTTCCCTTGTTCCTTCGGTATTCTTCTGCTGTTGTTTCTAAAGGAAGGACAATTTTTTGTAGAGACCGGTCACAGAATTAGACAGGACCTATGATTGCAACCCCAAACGTCCCCAATAATGAACCAATGAAACCCTCAACTCACATTTTTTTCTTTTCTTCTTTTTGCGTTTTTATACGCCCGTCTTTGACGGGACGTATTATGGTATACCGGTGTCCGTCCGTCCGTCCACACGTCGTACTCTAACTAGATAACACTTTGAACATTTTCTTGAAACTTTGCAAGATTATTGGGTATGACGGAAGAAAGCTCCTTACGATCCGCATCACTCCTCTTTGACATGTGAAGATGAGAGGAGCAAATCGTAACCCTTGGCTAGCGAAGATGATGAATCATTTAATCAGTCTGCTTTAAAGTGGGGACGGGCGTATCATGCGCTCTTGGCGCAGCTGTTTATTTAGCTTTTGTTGTAGCCACATTGGTTAAAAAATCAGATGCAAATTTTTGGTATAATGTGTTTATATCTGTACCACCGGAAACCAGTATATCTTTTAATTAGTCCTTTTTCAGTGTATACAATTAATTTAATTAGTCCTTTTTCAGTGTATACAATTAATGCACCAAAAATTAAATAATGTATACGTTCTCAACACCGTACTCCTTTTTTAACTTTTCAGAGAATGAACAATATGAGTTCCGGGATTTCCAGTTCGAAAAAATATCAGCACATGCAAACAAATCAGTGACTTCGGGAACACTGTGGTGGCATTCAACCTTATCTCTACAAGTTTGTTCAATCTTATGTGAAGAAGACGAATTCTGTATCTCATTTTTCCACAATGGGACAAAGTGTGGTGGATACTCGAAAGGAATACCTGATCCAGAACTCACAGTAACACATATGGGACAGCAGTTTTTTCGACAATCATGTATGGTGAAACTTAAAATCTCCTCTTTGCTTACGTTTTCTTTTACTCTATTGGTTGATCGATCAGAAGGGGCAGGGCTGTATCATAACAGCTACATACATGTATCAACATATACCCATAAATCGAAAAAGCGACACTTTAAATGTAGCTTTAAGAAATATTATAGTATTGTATTTTTTGAAAAAGTACAAATGTCATATCTCAAATGCGGAAATCTTTTCGTCGTATGGCTCGCAGTTTGTCGTATTTCGTCTATTCGAGAAAAAACCATGACCGCATACTTTATTGTCCTTTCAGTATGACCTTTAGGTATGAGTGTTATTGGCGATAAGCAAAGACAACAAATGCCTATGAATAAGCCAGTACCGAAGTATTGGACGACTGATTGGGTCGTGAGGGTATAACTACCTTCTCTGTCTCGGGACTTTTGCCCTATTCTGTGCGTACTTTGGTCTTGACCACTCGAGTCCATGTACTCCATGGACGCAAAAGTCATAGCATTTTGGACTTGTACTTAAATTTCAAAAAAAAAAATAAAATAGAAAAATAAGTAAAAAAATGGCCTCTGGACTTCATCTCAAATTTTGGGCGTAATCTGGAGTCAAAGGGGGTAGGGGGTATACCTTCGGTCGTTGCACGAAAATTTCTGTGATTTCTTGTTCTGTAGATGTTCATTTCGACAACTTATGTTTCCTTATGTTTCCTTAGTGCGGATATAATGAAACAGTTTTTAGAAAAAGAACTTATTTGATAAAAACAGATACTGCTTTTGAAATGTCAACAAAAGGTTTTGGTGCATGCAAATGGATTCAAAGCAAACAAAGATGCTTCCACTTAATCTATGCTGCAAAGCTAATATTCATGCTTTGAGTCTTCATTTCAAAGAATCATGTGCTTATTTAAACAGATAAATAACCAGTAGCCGATTGCTCTGCGTAATTAATCAGACTAAATAGAAGTCAATTGAAAGCTTAAATAAATACAAAACTTAATATAGAGAATTCCTTACGGTAATACATTTTAAAGCATACCAGTTCAATACGTATTTATGTAAATTTTAAGCAAACTCACTCTTTGTATGCAGGTGTTATAAGATTTCAGGGAATCTGTGACAACCAATCAATTAAAGTTGTTTGTATTTACCCATTACTGGTTATGCCACTATCTTGAAAATAGTGTGCATAAGGGGGGAGGAGGGCAAATGTTGTTTTGCACTGGCCTTAAAATGTTTATTGAGTGAACATATTTAACGGGACGAACATTTGATTTTCAGGGGTGGGTTTTATGGAAGGGGATTTCTGCCAAAATTCAAAGCTTGTTAAATGTACTTTCTTGATTTGTGAACCGTGTTTTCCTCATTTGTAAAAAGTTTTGTTGTGTAATATTTTAGATGTACAAATGTATTTTTGCAATTTCTGTTTCTGTGAAATCGTTAATTATTTCGAGAATAGTAATTATTGATTCTTTATATTTGTTTGTATAATGTGTCCGATTGTACAGGTTGAAAACTCATTAAATGTGTAGATTGTAATAATCTCCTTCATAAACTATTCTTTTCGTTATCAGTGCGAACACACGCGTCGGTAAACTTAACAGGTCAGATATCAACAAGTTTACACAAATGTACAAATTCTAGATTTAAATAGTTCCACATGACTGAATACACAAGAGGGCGCTGTGTAGTTTGTAACCTTGATAGTACAGTAGAATCAATTTAACGATGACTTCACCTTTCCAATTTTCTTTGTAGCAACATCCCAACAGCGCCGGCATATGGAGTTTACATCTCCCAGCTCATTCGCTATTCAAGAGCCTGTGTTCGATACAATGACTTCCTTGATAGAGCCCGGTTGCTCACAAATAGGCTACTTCAACAAGGGTATGTTACCCAAAATTGAAGTCATCCCTCCAAAAGTATTACGGTCGACATCACCATCTTGTGGACCGCTATGCGATATCTGTTTCCTATATGACAACAGATCTTTCCCTTTAAAGCTTAATTGTTGTTTCCTCTACCGGATTTGACTTTACTACCGGATTTGACACGGTCAACACGGCGGGTGTCTTATAAGAGGCAGGAGATGCTAACTCTACCGGTGCACCTGATCTCACCCATGGTTTTTTATTGGGTCCGTGTTGTTAATCTTTGTGTGTGTGTGTGTGTCTTCATTTTTCTTTTCTGTGCCGTACCCATGTTTTGTCTCTGGTTTTTTTTTGTTGTTTTTTTTTCTGATGTTGCCATCGTCCTTGGATTGTTCGTTTTGGATTGACGGTTCGGATCTCACTTAGTTTACATCTCAGTGAACAAAAAGGTTAAAAATGAATTTTGTTATTTAGAGGATTGACTGATTAGACTTTAACGTCAAATGAGCAATATCACCTATATCAGGACGAAACAAGTTAATCAATTAAAGGTGGAGGGGACAACCGTGGCAACGACTTTTGATTGCCACTGAAAAAGGGGGTATAAGGGGCAGGGATAGGACATTTAGCCTTCCCTACGACACCCAGTGCGTCTGCTCTCTTTAGAGAAATAAAGAATATACTGCATGGGTTTCTTCACACAGTTTGGCTACAATGGTTCGTGGTCAGACTTTCCGTATTTTGACCTGAACTCCCCGCGTAGACAGAGGATTCACTATCCAATAACTGTGGACGAGCCCGACAGTTATGTAGCCGGAGCCCCTGAAAACCGATTCAGATGCCGGGTTGTTTAGAGGAAGAAATAAATGAGATATAACATGACCAAGTGGGAAAAGGGAGAGGGTATTCAACTTAAAAGTGTTCACTAAAAAAAAACGGATATTTTGAAAGCTGTCGGTTCGGAAGGAATACTAGTACATAATTACAAAGTCAGCTTGCAGACATATTATCTAATATGAGGTATTGGACAACGAGGTAAATGGGGATCGGGAGAAAGGAGAGAGGGGAAAGAAGAAAAGGGGCAAGAGAAAGGAGAAAGGGCCGACAAAATGAGAAATTAAGAATCTAACACCAGGGGAAGTGCGAGACAGGAGAATCTCAGACACCAAAGGGTAAGATTTCCAGTCTCGGACGAAGCTTGCTGAGTCCGAGATGATTGAAATCTTACCCGAGGGTGTCTGNTGTGTGTGTGTGTGTGTGTCTTCATTTTTCTTTTCTGTGCCGTACCCATGTTTTGTCTCTGGTTTTTTTTGTTGTTTTTTTTTTCTGATGTTGCCATCGTCCTTGGATTGTTCGTTTTGGATTGACGGTTCGGATCTCACTTAGTTTACACCTCAGTGAACAAAAAGGTTAAAAATGAATTTTGTTATTTAGAGGATTGACTGATTAGACTTTAACGTCAAATGAGCAATATCGCCTATATCAGGACGAAACAAGTTAATCAATTAAAGGTGGAGGGGACAACCGGGCAACGACTTTTGATTGCCACTGAAAAAGGGGGTATAAGGGGTAGGGATAGGACATTTAGCCTTCCATACGACACCCAGTGCGTCTGCTCTCTTTAGAGAAATAAAGAATATACTGCATGGGTCGTAGCGTTTCTTCACACAGTTTGGCTACAATGATTCGTGGTCAGACTTTCCGTATTTTGACCTGAACTCCCCGCGTAGACGGAGGATTCACTATCCAATAACTGGGGACGAGCCCGACATTTATGCAGCCGGAGCCCCTGAAAACGGATTCAGATGCCGGGTTGTTTAGAGGAAGAAATACATGAAATATAACATGACCAAGTAGGAAAAGGGAGAGGGTATGGGTATTCAACTTAAAAGTATTCACTAAAAAAAACGGATATTTTGAAAGCTGTCGGTTTGGAAGGAATACTAGTACATAATTACAAAGTCAGCAAAGAAACTTCTTTCGCAGACATATTATCTAATATGAGGTATTGGACAAACGAGGTAAATGGGGATCGGGAGAAGGAGAGAGGGGAAAGAAGAAAAGGGGCAAGAGAAAGGAGAAAGAGCCGACAAAATGAGAAAAGGAAATGAGGGAGAGACCGCGAGAGAGAGAAAGGGAAAGGGGTAGATGAGAGAGGACGGGAGAAAGGAGAAATACGCTCACCCGTATATCAAGTTTAAAGCAATATGAGCTGTATTTATTTCATTCTTGTTTTAGTTCCAGAAGAATTCATCATTTCAAGTTAATACGAGGAAGGTTTAGCCAGCGAAATACCAGACTTTTACCCGGCTATACTATTCATGTTAGTTTAGTGATTACTACTGATGTTTGATCAATTGAAAGCTGAGCCACAGAGGCTAGGCTCCTTAAATAATACTATAAATAAAATGTTGTATTAATGTATTATTTTAACATTTAACAAGTCTACTCCTTGTGTTTTGAGCAGAAATTTTCCAACATATCCGCGTATCACCTCAACTCGTTGGCTATTGTATTTGAATCTCCTGTAATTTGTACAGCAACAAAATATATTATGTTGAACCAGATGTTTTACTATCGTTACCATGATTTGACAGATCACACCGGCGGATCCAGCCTTCAAAAAAGGGGGAATTCAAATGAGGTTCCAGTCGTTGATTATTATTTATTTTTTGGCCAGTTTTTATACATTTTGCACAAATTTTGCATGGAATTTATTTAGTTTTCTTTTTTCAGAAAGGGGGGTTCCAACGCCCGAACACCCCTCTGGTAATGGATCATTACAGCAATATCAAGTACCGACAACTTGACATTTCCGTGTTTTTTAACTTTTTTATTCAATAACTCGTCAGTCACCCTTATTCTCTCTTTGGTATGTATTGTGTGCCACGGTATTCAAGCCTTGATCCTCCTTTACTTTACGGGTCAAACTGTGAAATTTGTCATCTAGGCATAGTAGCCTATCTGTCAAATCATAGTAAGAATCGTATTATGGCTTTAGTGACACTATTTATAAAACAAATGTGACGCAGTTTAGCTGCGGCATCACGGTTTCGGCTATATACATATAGCTCCGTAGGCTGCTTCCATGGGTAAGAGATAAATGAAGGGCCAATATTGGGTAAGTAACATAGGGTAAACCTTTATGCAACTTAGGGATTTGAATGCAGGTATGTTCCTTCACATACCACAAGGATCCACAATTAGGCGATGCAGGATATAATGATCAAATGTTGCATACATATG
Source organism: Modiolus philippinarum (assembly GCA_002080025.1). Lineage (NCBI taxonomy): Eukaryota > Metazoa > Mollusca > Bivalvia > Mytilida > Modiolidae > Modiolus > Modiolus philippinarum. The sequence goes on from MJUU01069077.1 coordinate 35,162, forward strand.
CGTGAAAGGCTTTTCCTTGAGAAATATTTTAATCAAAAGAAGTTTTCCTATTGTCACCATTTTCGGCGAGTGCATGGCACGCTGAATCGTGGGTCTCGTTGGCGGGTTTAAGCGGGAAGCGGGATTGGCCTTTTTAAACAATCGGGAAACGGAATTGTTACAAAAAAGTGCAAATGAAAACGGGAAAGGATGTCAAGCCTGAAAAAGTGGGCACTTCAAGAGTCTTTGTAAAATGTTTCCCGCTCGGGAAAAGGGAAAATGGAGAAAAATTGCTGGGATTTCGGAGAAGTGACCCCCAGGATCCCCCGAACAAAAACTCTAAAAATTATGGAGTAAAGATTATTCTATATTTAAAAGTTACATGTATTTAAAAAATCATGATCATGGTATCTGTAGATTGTTACTATACCTGTTAAGCTCCTTTAAATAAAAGACCTGAGACGAATTAAAAAAAAAACAGAAACTATTTAATAACTAGTATTATTGTGTTTTGGCGCTGACAGGCTCCCAAAGTTACATAAAATGAACAGACATGTAGGTCACATTGTGTCTGATGAAATAACTTTGTACCTAACTAATAATAAGAGAATGCTGACTTACAACCTCTTTAAAGCCAATGGGTCTAGGCTCGTTCAATGAAGTTGTGCGCGGTATTGGTGATTTTCTGAAGACGTACGAAGGTTTGACCGAAAATACCTTTATATTCTCTATAAATATCGACGAACATATATAAATCTTACATCAAATGAAAGATAAGATTATGCAAATTTAAAATATATATTAAAAACTACATTAGAATCGCCATATTTCTTATAGATGTCACCACATTGTTCAACATACTCTAGCGCGTTGTAACGCGAACTACGGAAAAATGCGTACTCCTTCACATTTTTGTACCGTATTTGACACCAAATGGGCGAACAAGCTTCATATTTTCCCCTTTGGTTCCCATGTCAATACTTTTTTATATGTTGTTGAAGAAAAATGTTTGTACTAGCTGTTTGAATGTATATCCTGCTAATATTGAAACTTCCGAACGTGTTACTCTTTTACACTGAAGAATCATGTTCGTAAATGAAAGGACAATAATTCATCAAATTAATGTCAAAAAGGCATGAGAATCGGAAGTAATAATGTGCACAGTAAAATATAAATGCCTGTGTGTTTTTGTGATGTGTTACCATATTTGTAATAATTAGTTTGAAAACAAAAGTCAGACACAATTGTCCAGTCAAACTTTTTAGTTTTTTTTTTTACCTTAAACGTATATTTCATAGACACTTTTCTACATGGTTCATCCGATTATAGCACATTTTTTTAATTTTTAGAATGTATATTTTCTGCAGGTTTCCATATGTATTTCAAGGATCACATCATTAGGGACCGACCATTTAACTTGAATGGGGGGGTTATGGTTTTTTTTCTGAACTAGTATAAGCAAAATATTTTTTTTGAAAATAAGCATTATTTTTTGGGACAGAAAGCCCCCTTGAGAATATTTATTTTCATCATTTTTGCAGCCAAAATATTTTTTTCCACAAAAAATCAGCTTCAGAATATTTTTTTTCGAAAAAACCCACAGCCCCCCCCCCCCCC
>MJUU01069077.1:47245-62408 GCA_002080025.1 Modiolus philippinarum
ATAGTGGAGCTTTCAGTTACCATGGAAACCAAACCAGAACACTGAATCTTTGAAAAAAAATATATTCTGCTACATATTTCAGAAATATGTATAAATATAAACTAGATTATAGACCTAATTCTTTTAATGGAATCCAATATGAACTATTTTAATACTGACAACAATGTTGGATGAGGTTTGGTCCTATCGGATACCTTTATTGGTAGGTACCAAATTACCATTGTGTTGTTTAAGAAATGAATGTGTTATCCATTTCAACCATTTCATACCACCTTTCAAAAATAATTTGGACAGGGGTTTCCCTTACAATCTATGTAATAATTATTGTCGAAACCAAAACATTACAAGCCCCTTTCAAAATTATTTTGGCAGGAATTCTCCTTTAACTAGCGTTTACATATTTCTGAAAATAGAACATATAATTAAGCAAAATATTTTTTTTCTAAAATTTCAATTTTTCTTGTTTGGTTTCCACGGTAAGCGAAAGCTCCACCATCCATGACAAGCCTTAATAGAACACCGTTCATAAATAAATTTTGGCAGGGGTTCCCATTATACAATGTTATATTCATGGTAATACATATTGCTGAAATTAAAACAGTCAGAGTCTCACTTAGAAAAATAGGCAGGGGTTCCCCTTGTAATCTAGTTTATACATATCGCTGAAGTCGTAAATACAATATCTAACAGAATATTTCTTTTTTCCAAAAAATTCGTTTATCTTGGTTGATTTCACTGTCCACTGAAAGATCCCGTATCTGGTACAACACCGAACAGAACAACGTTTAAAAAATGGACAGGGCCCGTTTATAATCAAGGTGATACATATTGCTGAAATAAAATATTCAGAGTCCCCCTTTTCTAACAAAAATTGGGCTAGTGTTTCCCTTGTAATCTAGTTTATACATATTGCTGACATCATAAATAAAATATCTAGTAGAATAATGTTTTCTTTTTTTAAAATTTCAGTTTTCTGGCCTGGTTTCCATTGCAACTGGGGGCTCAATCATTCATAGCAACCCACATCAGACAACAATTCAAATAAAAAATTTGGACGTGTTCCCCAAAAAGTCAAATTTTAAAACTATGTTCCCGTACCTTTTTGGGTTGGGACCATCTAAGAACCATTGTAGCTAAGTATGGTTTTAATTAGACTAGCAGTTTCTGAGAAGAGGATCTTTGAATGTATTTTCAATAGGGCTCAATTTTAAAACTTTGTCAGCCATCTTTGATGAGGTACAGACCTGCTAGATACCTTTTGGAAGGGATCATATAAGGACCATTGTGACTAAGTTTGGTATGATTGGACTGGTAGATTCTGATAAGAAGATCTTTGAATGTTTTTTTTTCAATAGGGTCCAATGTTAAAACTATGTTCTCGCTGACAGCCATCTTGGATGGGGTACAGACCTGCCGGATACCTTTTTTTGGATTGGATCATCTAAGGACCATTGTGGCAAAGTTTGGTTTTAATTGGACTAGTAGTTTCTGGGAAAACCTTTGAATGTCTTTTCCATAGGGTCCAATGCTAAAACTATGTTCCCCACAGGCGGCCATCTTGGATTAGGTACGACTGTCCTAAAAGGGGAACACCAAAGGACTATTGTTACCATGTTTGGCTCCATTGTCTCAGTAGTTTCAGAGGAGAAGCTCTTTGAATGAAAAATTGACGACGGACGGACGCCAGACTCTGAGTGATGGCAAAAGCTGACCCTCGCATGGCCAGGTGAGCTAAAACATGATAGAAGTTATCAATTTAACAACACTTGTATTGTTGTTCTTCATCTTGAAGTCACCATCAGGCCTTCCACAATGAGCTTTGCTCATAACACATAGTGAGTTCAAGATGGCCTCTAGCACCAGTTCGAGCGGAATTAATTGATAGATGTCGAACGACTTCATGTTTCTTTTGGTCATGGATGCGGAATCGTAAACAAACATAAAAATAACTGGCAAAGTGTTCTTACAATCACTGTCATCGGTTGCCCGACAAACAGATTAACAGAAGAAAATTACAAAATATAAACAGCCACAGGGCACTCATCGAGTCAATTGTTACAAGACTTGGCATTAAAATAGCGAGATTTGGGCACTTTGGTCAAAATAACTTGTAGACCATAACTTGAATATATAGAGAGCACCCATATTTCGCACCGGGGTTCTTTTTTACGGACGTCATTCTGCAGGAGAGACAAACTCCAGTTTTAAACAAACAATGAAAGGATATGGAGTAGTGCACATGAGACAAAGTGTCTTAAAATACATGGTAGAAGGTATCAATGGAACAACGCTTTTATTGTTGTTCTTCATCTTGAATTCACTATGGGCCTTCAACAATTGGCTGTGCTCATACCTTATAGTAAGTTGAAGACGGCCTCTAGCACCGCGGGTTTTAGCGGAAGTCATTGATATATGTCAACCATGCTACATCCATGTATCTTTTGGTAATGGATACGGGATTGTCAACAAATATAAAAACAACTAAAAAAATGTTCTCACAATCGCTGTCATCCGTTGCCCGACAAAAAGATTAACAGAAGACAATCACGACATATAAACAACCACGGGACACTTATTAAATCTATCGCAAGAAAACATGGCATTAAAATGATGAGATGTGGGCACTATAAACAGGTGGTCGGGAGAACATGGCCAATTTGAAAGATGAATGAAAGGATGTGGATTAAATTCACATGAGACAAAATGCTTTTATTGTTGTTCTTCCTCCTAGAGTCACCATCAGGCCTCCAACAATGATCTTTGCTCATAATACCTCATTGTAAGTTCAAGACGGCCCCTAGCACTAGTTTCAGCGGACCTTTTTGCTAATTGTCGAACAACACTTCATCTATGTCTTTTCTGGTCATGGATAAGGATTGTCAACAAACATTTAGTGCTCTTACAATCAATGCCATCCGTTGCAAAGACAGGGCACTCATCAAGTCGATTGTAAGAAAATAAGAAAACTAGGCTTTATAAAATAGTGAGATGTGGGTACTTTAAACAGGTGGTCAGATTTATATTTCGAAATTACAAAAATAAATGCAAAACTTTGAAAGTACGATTGTATATACATTTGAGATATTCTCCCAGGAACACGTACACAAATTCTTAAATATATAGAGCATACACCCCTCGCACGAGGAATCTTTTTACTCACACTAAACTGCAGGAGAGATAACTTCAATCGTAAATGGTGAATGAAAGGATATGAAGTAAATGCACATGAGACAAAGTCTCTACAAATACATGGTAAAAAACAAGCAAAGGAACAACGCTTTTATTGTTGTTCTTCATCTTGAAGTCACCATGAAGCCTTCGGCTATGAGCTTTGCTCATCCCTCATTGTAAGTTCAAGACGGCCCCTAGCACCTATTTGAGCGGAATTCTTTGCTAATTGTCGAACAACGCTACATCCATGTCTTTTCTGGTTATGGTATATCCATATGANCAATCGTAAATGATGAAGTAAATGCACATGAGACAAAGTCTCTACAAATACATGGTAAAAAACAAGCAAAGGAACAACGCTTTTATTGTTGTTCTTCATCTTGAAGTCACCATGAGGCCTTCAGCTGTGAGCTTTGCTCATCCCTCATTGTAAGTTCAAGACGGCCCCTAGCACCTATTTGAGCGGAATTCTTTGCTAATTGTCGAACAACGCTACATCCATGTCTTTTCTGGTTATGGTATATCCATATGAGACATTTTCTCAAGAACAGGTACACAATAACTTGAATGTATGGGGAGCATACATCTTTTTACGGACTCCACACTACAAGTGAGACAAATGTATTTTCATGGACTCCATACTGCAGGAGAGACATATGTTTATTTGACTGATCTTTTTTCAGAGCCGAAGACTACTGGGTTGGTGTGAATGACAAAATACAAGATGGAACATATAAAAATTACGATCAGTCAGATCTTGAATGGGACAACGTATTTTACCTTCCATATGCGACACGTGCTTGCCTAAAGGTTGACGTACGAAGTACGCTTTGGATCGAGCAGCGATGTTATGCAGATCAATATAAAGCAATCTGTGAACGGAGCATTTGTAAGTTCAAAACAGCTCTCGCGGTACAGAAATATTTGATGATTAATTGAAATCTAAAAAATACCTTGGTGTTCAACGGAACACGTGTCGTCTGCATTATATATATCAAGAATTCCTGTGTTTATAGTAGAATGACAAAGTCCAATAATAGCAATAAAAGGGGGAAAGTATTGATAAAGCAGAGCAAAATATTATGCACATCTCCGATATGTAATAAAGCATACTTCCAAGCATAATTCCAAGTAAGCTAGTCAAATAAAAAATAAAAAGTAATTTACGAAGATTTGCGAATTATACTCAAGACTCAATAACCTGAAATGAAGACCCATGGAAATCTGAAAATATTAAAAAAAATAATGAAAAATAAAAGTACATTTACAATACATAATGCAGCAATCCTACAAATTCGGTTGAAAAGTACTGAGGTTTTATAGAGACAATGGAGACAATAGAGTCATACCTTGAAACCCCTGGGAATCTACACTGACAATCTAATGATAGCTTGAACGTCTGGAAATGGGAAATAACGCAAGGTGCACATTACAATATATACTGAAGCATCTCTGAAAAGTACCTAGCAATTTTAGAGGAGATGCGGATAATTCTAAAACTTTTCGAGCCATACGGACAGACTCAAGACGATAAATAAATAAGTTATAATACCTATGTCGATCCTGCAGTTGGCCGTGCAGGTGACACAAAAAAGGATCTCTACTAAAAGTATTTCAAACATGTTTTATTGAATTTTTCACAGAATTAAAAAGGAAACAGCTTTGAAATATAAAATCAGCCTATTTTTACACATCAACTTCATTACATCAACACATGGCAATATGCAGAAACTAAATTTACAGTAACTTTGGTATTTGGTTATCAAACAGCTGAAATGTCGAGGAATACAGTTATATGTTTTTATACTATAGGGAAACGGGACAGATAAAGGGGAGGTTTGGGTACCCATAAACCGGTTAAACCCTACCGCTGGCTTTTGCTAGTGCCGGCTGCCCCGAGTTCCTATCGTTGTCTACGTTTTTCTTACACGTGTTTTTTCTTGTGTAGTTCCCTTGCAAATTGTTGCATGTAATTATAGTTTTCAGCCATTGTGTGTTTCCTGTAATCCATTTCTTAACATGCCATATTTAAGTTTAGAATATGTCCTATTTGTAACGACTTCACTTAACACTTTGTTCAATTCAATAGTAGACTTGCCTTTATATTAACACATTGTAATTTGGTAATATATAGATTTAATAAAATGATGTTCATTCTAGATATGGACGGAAATCTTTTTTTTTGATCTGTTAAATTAGACAAAGTTTTAGCTGACGTACAATTTTAGTTCTCAAGAAGAGAAGTTTTGAAATATGACAATAACCAGTCCACACACTCTGCGACTTAAGCAACATTTTTTCACAAAAACGCAGTACTTCGAAAAATTCTTCTGAGTCTTCAGTCTCAATTTCTGATCAAATCTAACAGTTTAAACTATAAGAAGTTAATGAGGTTGATAATGATCTCATTTATTCTTTTTCATGTAAAATATGAAAATGATTAAAATATTTTCTAATCAAATTAAATGACACAAAAACATTGCAAATAGCATCAATTCTATTGGATGAAGTTGGATTGTTTTCGTTTTGTATAATAGATATTTATTTTTTTCAAATTTACCACAGTTGATGATTTATGGATCGGAGCAACGGACAGCATTACAGAAGGTTATTGGAAATGGATTAACGGGGACGATGTTGATACGAGTCCTGTTGCTAGTTATTGGATATCATCAGAACCAGATGGTGGGACAAGTGAAAACTGTGCCTATTTAAAATATCAGTACAAAAACACAGCTTTTGCAGATGGGGATTGTTCGACTGAAAAACGTTTTATTTGTCAAAAAGGCTGATATTATATTGGATACTACTGAAGTCTAGTTTCCAGTAGAGATTACACAACAAATACCAAAATCCTTTTATTTCTTATCATTGGTGAATATCAACAAAAAAACAAGACTAGGTAAATAATAAAAAACACATTTTTACATTTGTCTTTTTGTATATTTTATCCCACAAATAGTGTACTTGTGTACATGTACAATGGAATGTTAGGCACGTTTCACATTCTTCTTTTCATATATTTATTTTTAAAAAGTTTTGTGGGAATATGAACTCTATTTTGAATACAACGGCACTACCATAAACTTCAGTGTACTTGAGCAGACTCCCAATACGAGTATGTCCCTAACATATGTTACTCACAACCAGAATAGTACTCGTGCGGGGATATGGGGTCGATTCCTGCATGAACGCTCCGTAATTCTGTATTCATCATGAAGAGTTGGTCAGGCTAGTGTAATATTACAGTTTGATTATGAACAAAACATAACAGGAAACACCCACGATGGCATGGTTGAAAATCAATTACATGTAAAAAAACACAAATGAAAGGACAAACGTTGACATTGATAGGAACTCAGCATATTCGAACTTGATACCGACACTAGTAACGTCAGCGATAGGATCAAACCAGTTTATTGGTACCCAAACCTCCCCCTTCTCTGTATATCCCGTTTCCCTTTACATGTAGTGTGTTTAACATCCAAATAAAATAAAATACAGACCTGTTTATATAAAATTGGATCTAGCATTCATCATAACAATCGCACTAGATTTCCTTACTGCGATCCTGACTTTCAAGATAAGCTTTTTCACATGAAATTAAATGCATAATTACATATTATCACAGACGCTAACCAGTGAAATAGTAAAGGGACTTTAATATTGGCATGCTTCTTTTTTTGAACCTTCCCACAAGGTAGTGAAAAAATTGTCTTATGGTGATCATGTGTATTTTGTTGTCAGTTCAAATGCAGATACTTTCTTTAACAGCCTTGATGCAGTTTCTTTTTATCTGAGCATCTGTCCTGTCGTGATACAAAAGAATAAAAACGACTTGACGACTGCCATGTGATGTCATATCATCAGCGACATTGTCGATATTGGTATATTCATAACACAGGGAATTTAAGTTTCAATGAAGTTGTCATCTCATTAGGTAACAAATAACAAAATGCCGAAGTTACTGTTAATTTATATTCTGCATATGCGCCTTTCGACAACTTATGTCTCATCAGTGCAAATAAAATCAAAACATTTGGAAGTTCATTAACCGAAAAACGTGTAAAAGCTGATGGAGATCAAATTACCAAAAGGATCTAAGTAGAAAAGCCAAAATTCAGCTAAGGACTGAGCTATGCATTCGGGAAATACTCCTTAGTTTTAAGCAAATTTTTGTAAAATTTACAAATGAGGTTCATTTTATCCTAGGATCAAAGGGGTGAGAATTTTCTTAAATAGTGGTGCTATTTTAAGCAGCGCCATGTGGAGAACAAAGAAACACTCCTTTAAGTCCAGAACTGTTTATTTTGTACGTATTAGTTATAACTCTGATAGCATTAGCCCGATGCTTATTACTGATTTATACCCCGACATAAGGTCCATATATTATTATATTTTTGAAGGTTTGGATCTTTCAGGAATTTGACCCTAGATTATTTTTCATTTCTGACATTATGAAAAAATGTACATGAACATTATTTGCATGTATACTACAGGTTGCATAAGTTGACACGGGTAGTATACATCTTTATACATTTTACAATTTAATTTAATGTTTATGACGAGCTGGCATATATGGACTAAGTAAGACACGTACGTGACATTGGGCGACAATTGACAATGAATTCCGCTCCAGTCGGTACTAGGAGCTGTCTGAACTTACTATGAGGTATGAACAAGTGAAGGCCTCATGGTGACTTCAAGGTGAAGAACAACAGTAAGGACGTTGTTCCATTGCTTCGTTTTACCATGCATTTGTAGACTTTGTCTCCTGCCGTACAGTTACTCCATGCCCATGTTATTTAGCTATTGTACCGTGATCATGGTGATGATGTTTAATTTGTTTTGACTGATGTTATGAATTTATACAACATATTATTACCACAGATGTATAATTAAATAGTTATAAAGTATAGTTTTATGTGAATCGTACAACGTTAAGCCCATTATTTGTTAGGGAAACTTCTCTTGACTTTACTTTGACAAAATAGTTCCGTTTCATTTTTCAAATGTAATTAGATGAGATATATAAATGAAAAAATATACATTATATATTGAGTTTTTTCTGCTTAAATAATCAGATTAATTATTCTAAACGTAATTGTTTAAAGATGTTTGGGTTTACACGGAATTCACATTTTATAATAAGTATATATATATATATATATATATATATATATATGTAAACATGACACATAATTCTTGTAGTATTTTTGTATAAAAGAACTATCCTGTGATAATAGTCATTACAAGGTCAAGAAGATATTTTTGATGGGATTTCCTGTATATTCATGTGTCTGTAGCATTTTCACACAGATATCAATTCGATGACGGACTTTATTTGAAAATTTACAATATCTAAATTTAAGAACTTAAGGAGTATCTTCCACATGCATAGCTCTGTCCTTAGCTGATTTTGTTCTCTGTCAGCTTTAACACATATTTTCAATATTGATTTCCAAATAATTTGATTTGATCTGCACTGATGAGACATAAGTTGTCGAAATGCACATATGCAGAAAATAAATTCAAAGTTACTTCGGTATTTAGTTATTTCCTACAGTTTATCTCCATTGAGAAAATTACTATCTTAAGCCAATTTTGGCTATTCATTAAGATCCTTTTTAGCTCACCTGGCTATGCCAGGATGAGCTTTTGCAATCACTTGGCGCCCGTCGTCCGTCGTTCCGTCGTCCGTCCGTCATTAACTTTTCTTCAAAAATCTTTTCCTCTGAAACCACTGGGCCATTCAATCCAAACTTGGCCTGGGTCGTCACCAGAGTATGTAGTTTAAAAAATTTGTTCGGTTAGACCGAGGACCAAACAACATGGCCGCTGTTCTTAAAAATAGAACATAGTGGTAAACTGCTGCTTTTGGCAAATAACTCCTTGCGGATATCAAAAATCTTTATCACAATGTATCTTAGATGGTCCCCTTCAAAACAGATGTCCTTCAAGTCTACACCTTATGCAAATTGGCTACCAATGGGAAACATAGTTTACTTTTGGAGTACATTCGAAGATCTTCTTCTTTAAAACCGTTTGGCCACTAGGAAATAAACTTTGACACAAAACTTAATTTTCTTTAAAATTGTGTCCTGCAGATTCATCCTTTATCCAACATGGCAGGCAATAGGGAAAATAGTTGATTAAATTTGGATCACATAACACAGTTCGAAAATGAGACCCTTCAATGTAGAAGTTTATTTGAATTCATGTATCGGTCATGGCCCAGGTGAGCGATACAGGGTCTCGAGAGCCTCTTGGTTTTTTTTTTTTTTTTTTTTTTCTATCAATATTACATATATTTCGGACAATTGTCTTCCAAATGTTTCGAACTAAATTGCACTAAGAAGACTAACCTGGTACCCTGGGAAAATATTTTCCTTTACGCAAGCTTCACTTCAAATATATTCTAACCGGAAGCCGCTTACAGTAAAGAGAATATTGAGTCAGGATCCCAGACTATAAGAAGACATGTGTTGTCCAATGGACATTTGCAGAAACGAAACTCACAGTAACTTCAGTATTTTGTTATTCCTGTAAGCAAAAATCGGTTCTCGAAAATAAAGCTTTAAAACATAATCTAACCAAAATAAATCTAAAATTCTAGATAATGGATGAAATAATATGTAGTAAATGCACATGAGACTAAAAAGTCTCTACAAGTAAAAGGTAAAAACTAGCAAAGGAACAACGATTTTATTGTTGATCTTCATCTTCGGAAGTCACCATGAGGCCTAGAGCATGTTTGGGCTGTGTGTCAGATATCGGAAAAATCAATAAAAACAATACATTATTACTGTTGTCATGTTTGTATTTGAGTTGTTTACTACATTTTAGTAAGAGGTGTAGACGATTGCCAAAAGTCTGCAAAAAGCTTGTATTGAGACATAAAGTATAGAAATGACAATCTGAGGAAAATAATTCACAGTAACTTTGTTTTCTATTTATTATAATTTTTTGTGTTGTTATTATTATTATTATCATTTATTATCATTGGCAGGTGCATTCGATGCGAGTGTAACAATTTAAAATGTGTACTTCTTTTTTTTCCTTTTTTTTTCGTTTTCTGAATGTCATCATGATTTCATTTGCAAGGAGCCACACATCTTGTGAGAGAATGCGACAAGCTGCATTTTGTCTAATTCTTATAAACATTAGGAAAGTATCTATTTAGGTTACTAGAACCAAAATAAAAAATGGTCTTCATTCCTTGAGTTTTTTATTCCTTTTTGTATAAAATAACATCTGCAAACGAGTAACGAAGCAACAAGAGAAAGGGAAAATTCGAACAACAAAAATCCAAACACATTGCAATATCAAAACAATACACATTCAGACAATGTAGCAAACAAAAACACATTCTAGAAACAGAATTGTGTATGGAGAATTATTTTTATTCCGTGAAGTTTCGAATTCGATTCCAATCTTGATGAATAATGTTAAAATTTTAAATTCCCATTGTAAAAAATTATGCAAATTATGCATGTACTTTCTGAGATGCTGGTTGTCAAAGTATGAAAATTTACAAGTTTTAAGCACACTCCCATCTAATTCCATATTTTTAAATTTTCATATTCATATTCCCTGTCAAAGCGTTGTATTTCACACGTTTCGTATTCAACACAATCCATACGTTCGTATTCTTGGTGCTCTGTCGGGAGGGGATACGCAGCGTCAGTCTGATTGGGTGAAATTTCTGTAATATTGGTGCGGTAATGTTTACCATTTTCACTTTGGTTGTTCTGTAGTGTAAATGAATGTTCATTTACATGGTTACTAAAACTAACAGTGCTCTCTTGTTCGTCATTATTTGAGTGAGTGTAATTATCTTCAGGTCGTCGTGAATTAGATACCGGTGATACAATGTTTTCGCAATCTTCGTATTCGTCATTTTCACCTTCATGTCTTTCTAAATTTTTGCGTGTTTTTCTATAACCTCCAATCGAAGTACTAATTCCTTGATTAACATTACTAGAATGTGAAAGCAAATTAGAATGAGAATTGCTGTTCTCTATTTCCTTTCGTTCTTTAATCTGCCTATCTAAAGCTTTAGAAATGGCATTTTTGAATGTGTCTTCGTCCTGATTCTTTGCAACATCGTTGTCTTGAATCTGTGACATAACAATTAGGATAGGATCGTCTACATTTTCATAATGATGATCCTGAGGTGAAAGATGTGGTTGACAGCTGTTCATTGCAATTTTAATCTTTCTGTATCGACGGCTTAAACAAATGGTAATTGCCACCGATACTAGAATAAGGAAAACCAGTGAGATAAGCGGTAAAATAACGTAATATATAAATCCAACAGGTTTCAGTTGTCCTTCAATAAACAAATCTCAAGTTAATTCAAATTTTGCAAAAAATGTATATATTTGAAAACGAATGATTGCAATAAATGATTCTCGGATAAAAAACAGTTTATTGTATCAATGTGTGGTGTCTTTTTGTAATTTTTGCCATTTTCTTTTTTTTTAGATCCTTCTGGTAATTTCTTCTATATTACACATATGTAGGATGAAATATTTTGATTTGAGCTGCACTGTAGAGACATGAGTTGTCGAAATGGCCATATGCAAAAACTTCGGAACCGTTTAATTTATTACCACTAGATCGATACCTCTGCTTGATGACCTGTTAGTCCCTAGGGGTAATTACCAACCCAGTAACCAGTACTCCGGTGCTGGCTCGAAAATCGATTTTATTTGGAAACTTGCAATATCTAAATTCAACAAAATTTTGTTTAAAACTCTTGCAAAGCTTTGTCCTTAGCTAATTTTGGATTTTCTTTTTAGATCCTATCGGTGATTTGTTCTCTATTACCTTTTACACATATTAAAGTTGATGGATTTCCAAATGTTTTGATTTGATCTGCACTGGGAGACATAAGTTGTCGTAATTGCCATGTACAGAAAGTAAATTCACAGTAACTTCGACACTTTGTTATTTGAAATCTTGTATTTCGTCGCTATATATTTAAGGTTCCACTAAAGTAAAAGCATATGAACCTAAACAAGAAATATTTGTTTTTTATCACATACTTACTCAAGATATGTGTCTTTTTGCATGTGTCATAAAGAGAGAATTAAGCCAGTCATATCTTCAGGTGGTGTAATATGAAATCCGTATTACACGGGCGTGTAATATGAAATCCGTATTACATGGGGTAAAATATGGATTTTTCAAAATGGCGACTGACGAGTTTCCAGCTCACGGAATTAACAAAGATTTACATATTTCAGTATAATTTTACGGAATTATCTTATAAAACAATTTATCCATTTACTGGGAACAAGCAACATTTTTGCGGATTTTTAGTCTAAACCCGTCACAAGTTTCTTACTTTTAATGTAGTTGTTCCAGTTAATGACCCGCGTTGTTATGAAAATACTTTATCGGTTTGTGAAGAAAATTACTAGTGTTATCAAAGATTAAGTTTCAGTTATTCCAGGACCCTTTACTAAATATAAGCATTGGCAAGAAATGACAAATGTAAATGTTTGTCACACAAATGTATAAGCTATGACGAAACCTGCCTAATCTCAATGATCTCATTTGAATGATCTTGTGTAAAAATATTTCAAAGCAATTTATTAACAACTTTCAGTACAAAAGTGCTTACATTTAATGGCACGAGGTACAGACCCATTAACTTAATTTTCCATTTGAAAATAACCTGTCTGTTGGATGGGAAACACCAAACAAGAGGGAACTATGTAAAACACACAGGAAAGAAAAAATTGGGGTGGCAAAAGCCATTTTTTCTATTCTATACTCATAAGTGAACATTTTATTGTTTTAATCTTAATAAAAAGCGAGTGGTATACGTTTAATTTGTTTAACATAATAAATACAAAATACTGAAGTTAATTGAGATAATGTTAACAAAAATGAAACCAACATGCTCCAATTGAAACAAATTCAGATGAAAATGACACTGACTAAATGACAAAGAAATTACAGATGAAATAAAGAAGAGTAAAGCTGCTTAAATGTTGAAGTATATGATAAATAGTTTATGATATGGCATTTTTCATATCATATCCCATATCATCCCTCGACCCATATTAGCCCTCTGGCCTCCGGCCCTCGGGCTAATATGGATGTCTCGGGATGATATGAGATATGATATGAAATATGCCATATAATAATCTCTATGTATTTCTGAATATACAAGAACTTAATTATGATTGTGTTCTTTGAAGAAAGATTTACATATATTGTCAATTAATTTGATATGACCACATTTTTTTCTGGTGGTAAACACTCAAATTTAAATAAATTGGTCTGGACAATGTCTTATTTACCACAGAATGGTTTTTGATGAATACTTTCTGAAGATAGCAATTTTGACAATTTATAGCCTCATTCGCCGTGACGTCACAACCTCGAAATTTTTACCTTTGGAGACTTTTGGCTGGCAAGAAATCGTAATCATTAATTAGGGTCATAAAAATGTCATTTTCAGTTAACTTGTATGGTATTGTTTTTAAAGGTAATTCGATAATTTCTTTTGATCTGAATTGTAGACATTTTACAGTTTAACGGGATATAAATTTTCGATATTTGATTATTTTTATTTGATCTAATTGACGTATTTGTAAAGTATTCAAATTTTTCATAATTTTTCATAATTTTCAAATATTTGCAATACACATTTCAATAGACACCAAAACATCTAAAGCCCGATCTTTTAAACTAAAAAACCGTATCATGGTATAAAAAAGATTGAATGTGCCAAAATTCATGATCACTTCTCTCTTTGGCGGACCGATGTGAATAATTTTCGTAAAAGTATTTTGTGAGATAGAACATTTTGCACTATTTCTCGAAACAATCTGACACTACTGAGACACAAGATACACTCAGAATTCAAAGCATGAAAGGAATATAGTTGGGCGTATACAGTTCTTACGACATTTACGTTTGTTTTCTTATGTGTTCGATGATCGTCAGAACGCAGGTCAATTGAGTACGTACTCATTTTCTACTAAAATGAAAATTTATGTTTGGCCTTATAGCTTCAAATAAGAAAGTTCACGTTGATATAATACTTGCTTATTCAATTAACCTTTGTGAGATATTTTTTCTCGCGCTCTCGTATTATGTCCTTTTTTGCATAAACATGTAGCCAAATAAAGATCCTTTTCCTTTTTATCGATTCCTGTTTATTTGCTTCATTTTATATTGATAAAAATAACAATCATTTGAGTATATTGATTTTTCATGTTGTATAAAGATTGAATCAGTAAATACATGCCAGTAAATGACGTTTTCGTAATACATTGAGTGAAAACCTTTGAAAATGAATTGAGATAAATATTTCCTATAATTTACATGTTATTCCATGTATAGATGTATTTCATATTTTAATTTTTAATGAAAATATCAGGCTGAAATTACCGTTACATTACGTGGAAGTAAACTATGTTCAATTCCGATGTGTTTATTTATGCATGCTTACTGCATGTTTGTGAATGTTGTCTTTATGTACAATTCTTATATGTAATCTTTTTAATGACTTTGGTCTTGGTGAAACACTATATTATCACGATTATCACGATTATTGATTTTCTTGTTGTGTATGGCGGACATGGTTATTTAGCAGGTGGTAAATCAACCAATAGAATACAAGTTTACATCCGCATAACCGCACAATATGCTCTTAACTGATTAACTGATCTTATTTTATCTTATATTAAGTGTATCTGTATATATTGATATAATTATGACAATAAAATATTTCATGGCAGATGACATTTTCCTTTGACAAAAGAGGTCTGACATAAAATATTGAGTTATCTAACTATCGTTTTAATTTGTATTTATGCAGACATGTTCATAATTGTTCTAGTACCATTGACATATCCTAAAACAGAGGAATGTTTGATTTGTTTTTGATTGATGCAGTAATTGTATCATTTAAATTTACTCCGTTTTCTACAGATTTGAGTTAAATATTGACCTTGAAAAATAATAAATG
>MJUU01069077.1:64422-84126 GCA_002080025.1 Modiolus philippinarum
TTTTTGCCCATTGACCCCCTTATTTCTATCCATCATTTTACATCCTTTTAGCACTCTTTAAAATTTATATTAAACCATATTGATTTTGTCACATTCATTCATCATAGCTAATGTTAAACCTAAGAAAATTTCAGGGAGTTCAGTTTCCTGCAAATTTTTAATCATTTTTATCTAAAAAAACAAAATCATCTACACATTTTTGTCCTATTATCTAACAAAAATCCCATTTATTTGATTTCGTAAATATTTTCAAAGTGACTAGCGAACCTCCTTGAAATGATACTGACCTTAACAATTACTTCCTTATTTTGTGCATAACTATAACTATATATATTCTCGTGTATAGAGTATATAAAAGAGCCGTTTTGTTGCAATGAACTTGAACAGTGTATTTTAGTTGGTCAGTCTGTTGTCAGCTTAATGTATAGCTTTATCTTAATAGGTTCCTCAATGTCCTATACTTGTACTGAAACTGGTAAGGACATCTCTCAAACTTTTCAGGCGATTCATCTTTGCATTTTCCCTAACTTAATGCTCAAAATTATGTAGATATCATAGGGTTATACTGCATTTTATCATCCTTCCCCATGGTTATATCAGCCTGCAGAGCCTTTCAGCAAAAGCCATATCTGGTTGACCCTGATATATCAGAGGTTGACCTGGATATATCAAGGGATTCTCCCAAAGTTTCAAAGACAATAACTTTTTTCAAGGTTTCAAACCTATTTTTTCAAGGTTTCAAACGAAATCAAATTTGTAACAGTAAACATCTATTGCATTTGCTCTTTCCGATTAGGTATTCAGAACAGAATCATGATTACACAAGTAGATAACCTAGATGTCAGAAAAATTGTAGAAACTAGGTCGTTGATATATCCTGCAGAGCTTTTACGTTTTCACATTATGACGTCATAAAAGCTCCAAGCAACGATAGAATGTCGTAACAACCAAAAGTTGCGGCAAAATTCAAGATCGACATTATTTAGAGAATTTCGGTCAAATTATTCACCCAGTTTGCCAATAAAATGATAAAAAAAACTACAAAACACGTTTTTAAGCTGAAAATTGCTGAAAAGGCGAGAATGGCATGTATGTCGAATTTCCCGCGCAACTTTGGGAGAATTTGAAAATTCAGTTCAATAATTACAAATCTAAAATGCAAAATAAAGGATGATAAACAAGTTATCGGGCTTTTGACAGCTGATGTATTGAAAAATATTACCCCGCTGGCCAGAATATGAAGCTTGGGGCTCGTTCGCTACGCTCACTCGCCACTTACTCATTTATACTCATTTATTTGCTGACGATGGTACTTTATATGCTGCTGGAAAAGATATCGATTTTATAAGAAGCCAACTGAATAATAATCTAAATCATGTTTTACGTTGGTGCAACGACAATGAGATGCATTTGAACACTGAAAAACCTCATTGCATGTGTATAGCCTCAAAACAAAAGCTTTCTACAATAGATGATAATCTTGAACTAAGCATAAATGGCATTTCTTTGTCACAAACTTCATCTGAAAAACTTCTTGGTGTATTTTTAGATATTCGTTAACATGGTCTGTTCATATCAGTCATATTGTTTCAAAAGTAAATGCGTTACTAGCTCTCTTGAGACGCATCAAAAAATATCTGAATTTTGATACGAGAATTTTATTTTATAATGCATATATTCTACCACATTTTGATTTTTGCTGTACAATATGGGGAAATTGTAGTAAATATTTAAAAAATAACATTTTAAAATTGCAAAAGAGAGCGGCAAGGATCATACTCGATGAATACAATTTTGAAAACCATCTTCAGAATTGTTCAAAGAAACTCGCATTGCAGAATTTGACAAAAGAATTGATTATCACAAATGTCTTTTAATATACAAGTCATCAAATAATTTAGCTCCATTATATATTCAAAATCTCCTAAGACCACTCAAAAATATTACTACATCTTACGATACAAGATCTAAATCAAAAGAAACTTTATTACTTCCAAACACTAGGACAGAACTATTCAAATCGAGTTTTTTATACAGTGGTCCTAAATGTTGGAATGGTTTATCGGTAAATGTTCAAACAGCGGGATCTGTTCTTGAATTTAAAAGAATGTACAAGTCAATGTATTTTTGATTCCTTCCTTAATTTCAATGTATATGTTATTTGAATGGTCATTGTATTTGTATATCATGCTAATTATTCTTTGTATATTATTTTAACTATTGTATTGTAAATATGTTTATGAGGGCCTTGTGGTAGATTGGTTTGATCCAAACAAGTTTACCCTCTTTAAATAAAGCTATTATTATTATTATTATTATTATTACTTTGTTTCATATTCTGGCTCACGGGTTGATATTTTACGATATATTGCTGTCAAGAGCCCGATAACATATACATACTGAGTTTTCGGATCAGCACCGAAGTACTGACTACTGGGTTTGTGAGTACCCTCGGGGACTAACAGTCCACCAACAGATGCATCGTCCCAGTGGTAATGAATAGCAAATGAAAAAAACATTTAAATTAATTGGTTTGACCCCGTCCGAACCTCAGCAATGCCATTCCTAACTGAATATCCTTATCAAAATAAAACATATTTACTCGAGCATATATTGAATGCAACGATAGAACAGAACCCTTTCAGACTAACTTCACGCAATTTTGTAAAAATGATATATGTTGTAAAATGTATTATATTGTTATATTAAATTTTTACCCTATCATAGGTATAGATAAGTCCATTATTTGAACAAAATTTTTTCCAATCTTTTTCTTAAATATACAGTTGAATTATTATAGCTATTACCCAAAGAGTGCAAATTTGATATTTAGCAAGTTCCAATCTATCTGCTTCGGCCAATGCGCGACAACTAGATTCGCGTCTTCCCTGATTTGACATTACCGGTTTCGACTTTACCCTGAATTGACCCACTGACAGTGTGACGGGTGCTGTGTACAGAGCAGGACATGCTTACCCTTCCGGGGCACCTGATGTCACTCTTGTTTATTGAGAGTTCACACTGTTAGTGCTTTAGTTTTTTGTGTTGTATATGTAACGTTCGTGTGTTTTGTGGGCATGTGGTGTCTTTGGTCTTCCGTCTTTTGGTGTTCTTGCTTTTGCCTTGTCTCTGGACTTTGATTTGTGTAATCTTGTGCTTTGTTCCTTCGGTATTCTACTGCCGTTGTTTTGATATAAAATCAATTTACCTGTCAGCGTCATCGACCAGTCACGTGACTTAAGTGGCTACCTGTGGATTGTCGTATTTTGTACATAGAAATATTATATGTTATTCGGGAATTTTCTCGATATGGCATATTTTCAGTGCACTTTCCCTTTTGCACGCAGATGTGACTTGGTCATAAAGTCACACGGTCACAAGCTATATAATTCTTGCTGATCACGTGACAAGCCCATGTTGGCCTATTAAAATATCCCAAATAAGAAATGGTCACAGGCTTTATAAAAAGGTCACAGCCAGTTGGAAATGGTCACAGATTTAATTAAAAGGTCACAGCGAGTTGGAAATGGTCACAGGCTTTATAAAAAGGTCACAGCCAGTTGGAAATGGTCACAGACTTAATAAAAAGGTCACAGCCAGTTGGAAATGGTCACAGGCTTTATAAAAAGTCACAGCCAGTTGGAAATGGTCACAGGCTTTATAAAAAGGACACAGCCAGTTGGAAATAGTCACAGGCTTTATAAAAAGGTCATAGCCAGTTGGAAATGGTCACAGACTTAATAAAAAGGTCACAGCCAGTTTGAAATGGTCACAGGCTTTATAAAAAGGTCACAGCCAGTTGGAAATGGTCACAGGCTTTATAAAAAGGTCACAGCCCATTGGAAATGGTCACAGGCTTTATAAAAAGGTTATAGCCAGTTGGAAATGTTCACAGACTTAATAAAAAGGTCACGGTCAGTTCAAAATGGTCACAGGAAATACAAGAAGGTCACAGTCATTTAGAAATGGTCACAGGCTATACACAAAGGTCACAGGCTATACAAAAAGGTCACAACCATATGAAAATGGTCACCATCACGTAAAGGTCACAGACAATTGAAAATGGTCACAGCCATTTAGAAATGGTCACAGGGTATACAAAAGGTCACAGCCATTTGTAAATGGTCACAAGGTATAGATAGAGGTCACACCCATATGGAAATGGTATCAGGCTAAACAAAAAGGTCATTAAAAGTTGAAAATGGTCACAGGCTATGTAGAAAGGTAATAGTCAGTTTGAAATGGTCACAGGCTATATAAAAAGGTCACAGCAATGTGGAAATTGTCGCAGACTATACAAAAAGGTCACCACCACAAAATTGAAAGTCCAAGCCATATGGAAAATGCCTAAATGGTCACAGGCTACGAAAGTCACAGCCATATGGAAATGGACACAGGTCATGTAACTCGTCACCACTGTGACCTGTGACCATGTGACTGGTCACGAAAAGAACTATTAACAACGAATATTCTTTGTACATATCGATTGTATATACAAAATTTATGTAACGATGTGACTGGTCACAATCATGCAGTCTTGGAAAAGTGCACTGAAAACATGCCTTATATGGAATCTTCACAGGGGATACGGGTTCATATTCCCTGTCTGTGTTTTATATCCCCTGAGCCGCCAGGCGAAGGGGATATAGGGCACAGACAGGGAATATGGAACCCGTATCCCCTGTGAAGCCCGAAGAACTTTTATATTCTGCAAGAAGTGCTATAATTTTTCTGTAAAAGCGTTTAAAAATTGTGATTTTGCTACCACGGGGATACGGTCTCATATCCCCTGTCAAGGTAACCAATCAAATTGCAGGATTTACCTGGATATTTCAATGAAAAATCTATACACTCGGAACAATTTCCCGCTCTTTCTGTTCTGTTTTATGAAATAAATATAATAAATGACAAATTAATGAGCATATAGCTATACATTTCAAACCTGTGTTAATTAAAAAGTATCGGTATCAACACATATATGTATGTGCAGGGTGTCAATTATATCCGACACACCTGTGTTTGTTACGTAATTTATGTGACAAGGACTTGACAGAATCGTTCAGATGAAATAGTCGTAAATTTAAGTGGGAACATTTCAATTATGACATCTCTAATGATTGCTATATTATTTATATGCTAACTGGATGATGACATGTACATATGACGACGGTATGTACAAACTAGCGACAAAAACGAAAAGCAAGGACAAATCTTTGCGAAAAGACAGGAAAGCCCTTCAAGTTTTCCATGGCATTTCTCAAGTTATCTTTTCGTATAGATTGTTTTGGTTGTGGAGAAAGCCATATAAAATTAAAAGAAAAGCCCTACATAAAGTATCTTTTTTTATGACGTTTTATTTATTTGATTATGCTTTCTTTCGGTTTCTTGACATTTTCATTGCTCAACGCTTTGTTTATCATTCGGCCACCCTCGCATTAGAACCGAGGAAAGAGGATCAAAGGTATATAAATATCTAAGTATTTTGAATTCTTGTTTATATGTTTTATACTAGTTTTGTATGCTCTTGTTCCTAACTGGAATTGTGTTTTGCATTAATAAAGGTACCCAACACCAAAAAGGATTGATTGATTGATTGAATATTGTTTAACGTCTACTCAGCAATATTTCAGCTATATCAAGACGAGAACAAGTTTGGTAATAAATAATCACTTTGGGGTATGGAAAGGGCCATGGGACGGGAAATTCTGACTGCTACTGGAAAAGTAGGGTGAAATCGTCGAGGGCGGGGAATTTAGCCTTGTAGCCGATCACCTACGGACCACCCCAGAAAGAGCTTGCTACCACAGGGGCCGGTAACATACGATATTGATAGACCGGGTCCCATATATATGTATACGATATTGATAGACCGGGTCCCATATATATGTATATTTTATACATATATATGGGACCCGGTCTATCAATATCGTATGTTACCGGCCCCTGTGCTTGCTACAAGGGTTCTTTAACGTGCAGGAAGCGTGGCATTTCTTCCAACACGTGGACCTGAGTTTACATCCCATCCGAAAGATGGGTTGTAAATTTATTTATCCCGCACAACCACGGAATGGGTCCTATTTCTATATCCCGGGACCCTCGGGGTCAGCCTCCGTTTAGGAGGGGTCACACCCCGCAAGCCGGAGATACTAAATCCTATTTCTATATCCCGGGGTTCCCTCGGGGTCCTCTGTTAGGAAGACCCAACTCCAAGCTCAGAGGATGCTGCGGGCCTATTCATAAGCCGGGACCGAGCACGGCGGACCAAAAAGGAAGACAGATGCAACCAACACACAGACGTTAGATTGGGTACGGAATCGGCCGAGTTTACAATTTACTGTGCAATGTAAAATAAAATCGATAGCGGAGAGGACCCAAATATTCGCATTACGCTATCTTATGACACTACGGGAAGTGATGAAACAGAGATGCATGATAGATTTGTGTTTCAAGTATGCCGCGTTTCTATTCCCTCTTAGTTATGTAGTTCCCTGCTCAATATCAAGAAAAGGTGAAAAAACACGGTTTTTCTTAAACGGCTCGAAACAAAATAAACGATAGCTATTCTGAATTAGTTCAGGTGAAAAGAGGAGATCTAGACACATAAAGTTTTCAAGTTTAAGATACGATGTTTCTTTTTATGAAGTCTTCTTATTCAGAGAAAACTTTTCATTTAAACTAAAATTAAACAGTTTTTATTGGCAATGCAGAGAGTTGTCGAACATGAATCTCTATTGCTATGTAATTGTTTCCAACTTAACATTGAGTATATCTATTAACTAAATATATGAAAAAAGGCGTGAGATTGAAAATACCGAAATTGTCACCAAGACCAGCACAAAAATGTTAGGCAAGTTGTCATTTTGGCACTTATTTTGTAATTTCAATGATAGAAACATCTGTTCATTATGATACACAACTATTACAAGTAGTTTTATCGTTTTCATGTTATAAAATATAATTATCTACTCGATATTTTCGTTAAAAAGAGTAATTTTCTTTTTAGGGAAAGAATTTCTATTTTCACTCCGCTTCAATTAACAATGAAGGGAAGGGATATGAGGTTAAAGCAAATGAGACAAATACATGGTAAAACTAAGCAATTGAACCAGAGACATTGACAACTCTACTATCACCCAATATTAATCACAATAAGCATCACAGTATACATAGCTGTGCGCCAGAAAATCCTTTTTTACGAGTTTTCTGTGGGCTTTATGCGGATATACAGAAAAATACCACAAGGTGCTTTCAAAACGGCATGTTTTATGGCTTGAGTAGTTGTTCATAGACTACCAAAACATTTATAATTTTGCAAATACGTTAGCAAATGATTACTTTACACATCCTAAAAGTGTTTATGAAACCTGTCACTTGAAACCGTGTATTTTTCTGACG
The DNA here is from genome assembly GCA_002080025.1 of Modiolus philippinarum. Classification (NCBI taxonomy): domain Eukaryota; kingdom Metazoa; phylum Mollusca; class Bivalvia; order Mytilida; family Modiolidae; genus Modiolus; species Modiolus philippinarum. The sequence goes on from MJUU01069077.1 coordinate 71,818, forward strand.
CAAAGTAATTTACTTGTGTGACAAAGGAAAACAACTCGCGAATACTTCCTTCTTTCTGAATGAAAACGATACATTTTGTCACTGATTCTTTATCGCACATTTCTTCGTCACTGTGTAATTTTTCGTCTTTTAATTCATATTATTTTCGCTAATATATTGAGATATGCATTTCACTAGACTGTGGGATGATTTCGGAGTAGACCAGTTGACTCTGTGGGTCTTCTTTCCGATGGACTGTGGGAATTATTTACGAGTGTTTTGATATTATGATGTCAATAAAATTGCTATATCGAGCATTTTTAAAAAGAATGTAATATCAAATCGCTGTTTGGTGCGAATTTTCATCGGCCTTCATAATGACGTAACCGTTACAGCGGTTATTTTAAGACCATTATCATTATTGTTTCGCCTGCTTTCACGCAGTGGTGACATATAGGTCTTGCGTCGTCGTCGGCGTCGTTGTCCGCGTCGGCGTCACAAAAAATTCTGTCGCATTTTTCTAAGGAACAATGTATCCGAACCTTCTGGAATTTGGCATGGTGTATCAGTATGGGGACATATACCGTGTAACAGAGTTTGGGATCTCTCGCATGCCCACTTTCTGTTTGACGTAACTTTGAATATTTCTTGTGTTATTACACAGGCGACACATGTCTTCCGTGGAAGACTTACTACTAAGTTATGATTAATGTGAAAATAAAACTAAACTAGAATAACTGTGATCAAAGCTCACAAAAACACCCTGCTCCCCCTATTTGATTCCAGTTGTAAAAAAATCACATAGTAGTGTCGCCACAAAGTATGTACCTTTGAGTTGTTATTACTCCCCTTTAGGTCGTTGTCTCTTTGACACATTCCCCGTTATCCTTCTTTTTTCTACCCTATGGTGGATGGAATAAAGAACGGACGGACGGACGAACGAACGGACACCATGATCACTATATATCACCCGCTAAAGCGTGGGGTATAAACAGTACCAATGTTGCAGTTCATTTAGTTCCTGTATATACGAAAATTTCAAAACCGATATTACAATTCATTTTATTCCTGTATACATGGCGTTTTAAAAATATAAAAATACCAAAGTTGCATCATGGACAGTAAAATTTTGATATGCTGTACACGTGTTTCAAGGAGTAAACATTAGAATCAAATAATATGGAAAATAATAATCCAAAAAATAGCCAGAAAAGAAGTACTCAGTACCAAATATACCGAAATAGGAAGCCAAATCCATTACAAAGGACTTCTACCGAGTGTCATACACGGATTTAAGCCGTAGTATTTTTAAGGGGTTAGAATTTTGATACAGACAGTAAATTTCTATAAAACGCAAGGTAAATTTTCGTGTCAGACAAGTCTGACTATTGGACTTGTGAATACCCTCGGGAACCTCTGGTCCACCAGAAGTGGAATCGGTCCAATGGTTTAAAAAATATAAAAATACCAAAGTTGCATCATGGACAGTAAATTTTGATATGCTGTACACGTGTTTCAAGGAGTAACGTCTCATCAGCAGCATTAGAATAAAATAATATGGAAAGTAAAAAAAAATAGTCCGAAAAGAAGTACTCAATACCACAAATACCGAAATAGGAAGCCAAATCCAGTACTAAGGACAATTACCGAGTGCCATACACGGAATAAAATATACATTTAAATGATCCAATGTTTAAGGGTGTAATTTTCAAGTTTGTTAATAGACATTGATGATCGAAAGCTAAACTAAGATCCCCTCTGGTCGCTATTTTAGAAGGGATGCAGGCATTTTGCCAATTTTTTTTAAGATAACCATCTAAGGACCACTGTACCTAAGTTTGGTTCAAAAAGTGCTTTGCAGCTTCAGAGGATATGTTTGAATAGGTTTTCACATAGGGTTAAAAACAAAGTTCTTGCCTGAGGTCATCGTGGATGAGATGCTGATGCTGCCGGGCGCGTCTCAGATTGCGTATAGGGGAATGCCCTGTCTATGTTGGGTAGTCAGGTCATAATACGGTAAACTTGACCGCGAACCATTGTAGCCAAACTGTATGGAGAAACGCCACGCTCCATGCAGTATAAAGAACTCTCCTATATTTTTCTTAAAAGAGCAGACTTCATTTGTATTAAGGGCTAAATTTCCTGTCCTACCCAATTCTCCTCTTTTCCAGTGGCAATCAAAACTTGTTGCCCCAGTTGTCCTTTCAACCTTTATTTCTTTCTTCGTTATCTTTTGTTTTTATTTGATTAACTTGTTCTCGTCCTGGTATAGCTGAAATGATGCTCACTTAAGGTTAAACTCTAACTAATTAATCAATTAACAAAATTTTTTTGCGTCTAACGAAGAAAAAAATCTTTGAATGCTTTCCATTTGGTTTAATGTTAAACTTGGTTCGTCACTGCCAGCCATCTTTGATGTGATACTTGATATGCCGCACAGATGTTTTCGTACAGGGACCAATTAAGTGATAATAATATCACATGAACAAATTAAGTGAATGGAGTAAATGTACATGGGACAAAATCCCTATAAATACATGGAAAGATTCAGCAAATGGAAGAACGCTTTCATTGTTGTTCTTCACCTTGAAGTCACCATGAGACCTTCAACAAAGAGCAAACACTCCGGTGAGTTCAAGACAGCCCCCTGGCACCGGTTTGAGCGGAATTCACTTGCTAAATGTTGAACAACACTACATCCATTAATCTTTTTTGTTATAGATGCAGTGTCGTCAACAAGCACAACATATCAGTCAAAGTACTTTTACAGGCACTGTCATCCGATGATTGATAAGGGTACAAAATAGACAATACAACATATAAACGATCACAGGGCACTCACCAAGTCGATTGTAAGAAAACTTGGCAAGTAAAATTGGGATGGGCAATATATATATAAACACAGAAACTGTCTAATCCGACACCTGAGTATTCCAACATCCTGTTAAATTCGACGTAATTTATTGGCCCCAAAAATAGTTTTTAAATGTTTTTTTTTAACCTGTGTATTCCGACATACTGTATAATCCGACATATTTTTATGGTCCCACGATGTGTCGGATTTGCCAGGTTGAATACAGAAGGCCAGAAAAATAATTTGATTTTTACCAATCAAGAAAGGCAAATGTTGCATTTATATGAGAAATTCTCACATGAATATGTATACATGTATTGCGATAGTAGTCTTTTACATGGATAGAATATTTCACTAACATGACGTCTTTGATAATAAAATTCAATTTAAAAAGGAATTTACCAGTGATTTTTGTTATTTGTATAAAAAATATCTCAATTGCTCGTAAATAATTCCCACAGTGAGCCTTTCAAAACTCGTAAAGCAAGCCTACAGTCACTAAGTATTCATCCCACAGTCTAGTAAAATGCAGATCGCTATATAATAAAGCAAACAATGTGTATTAAACGACGAAAATGTACACAGTGACGTAGAAATGTGCGATAAAGAATCAGTGACAAAATGTATAGTTTTCATTCAGAAATAATGACGTATTCGCGAGTTGTTTTCCTTTGTCACACAAGTAAATTACTTTGCGTTAGAAAAATACACGGTTTCAAGTGACAGGTTTCATCAAAACTTTTTAAGATGTGTAAAGTAATAGTTTGCTAACGTATTTGCAAAATTATAAATGTTTTGGTGGTCTATGAACAACTACTCAAGCCATAAAACATGCCGTTTTGAAAGCACCTTGTGGTATTTTTCTGTATATCCGCATAAAGCCCACAGAAAACTCGTAAAAAAGGATTTTCTGGCGCACAGCTATGTATACTGTGAACATGGTACGGCCACATCAGAACTTCTTAAACTACTTTTAATTCAGTCTACAAATTTCTAAACCGAAAAGTGAATTCTTTTCCTTAATTATTTTATAGTGAAGTTTAGAAAATTTGAATTAAATATATTAATTAGCAAAAAAGATATTGGCAAATAAAGCGGAGACTTCATGTGGAAATCTGACGAGGAAGATCGTGATGTGCCTTGTTTACTTTTTTAACTCCTCTTTTATTTCCGTGATTACAACTTCCTAGTTATAAAAACTGTAAAGTATTTTACCTTGTTGGTAGAGTTTAGATAGTTTTTATTATGATATTTTCATATTTTATCGAAATATTAGCGATTTATTTTTGTGAAGTGGAAGTTTTATCGAAGTCTCGATGGCGGCGTGATTTCACGAGAATTCGTCATGTTGCCAATGTCTCTGATTGAACAAATGAACAAACCGATATATTTTTCTTTAGGTTGGACAACTATTGGTCGTTGCTTCGGTGTGCATCCGAAATTAGTATCCATATTGAAATAACCCAATACTTACAACTACTAAACTTTTTGGTAAGTCAGATGAATAAAGAACCTATTGAACCTTGAGATGTTTTTATTTATATCTATACGGAGGAAACTCTGCTACACCCACTTCTTAAGATTTAATTATCCCACGTTTCCTCGCAATTAACCTAAAATGAAATATACATAGATGTAGCGTAAATCGATATTTTGCAATGAATTCAGTTCAAACTGGTACTAGGGGCCGTTAATACTTAATACTAGTATGATGTATGTGCAAAGCGAATTGTTGAAGGCCTTAATAGTTATCACACGAGGAAGCAGTGTTTCTGATTAAGACTTTAGTAATCAATCTTTATTTGCAGACAAAAGACTCGTTAGAGTCATAGCAATACAGTACAAAAAAAACACAATACAAATCGCATGAAACATACAAAAATCATATCTTTCAAACATTTCAAACTTTCAAAGTTTTTTTAATATTAAAACAGTAAAGCTTAACCTTCTCCCCTCAGTTCTAATGACCTCTTTATGAAAGAAGCAACTGCTTTAATATTAGGAGGTGTTGACGGATTCAGAATTGTTTTTAAATTTATTATGTCTGATCCAGTTTTTAGGCCAAAATCTAAATTAAATTCTAGTTCGTTACGTAGATGATTATTTATAGGACAATGTAGAAAAAAAGTGATATTCATCATCTAATTTTTGTTTACAGCTTATACAAAATCTCTGGTCTCTAGGTATTTTTTTTTATCTCCCGATTTCAATTTGAAGCGAGTGGTCACTAGTTCTAAATTTAGCTATATTTTTACGCGTTTCAAAATTGGGATGGGACAAATAATATTCCGTTTCAGATGGTTCTTGTTTTAAATATTTATATAAAAATATTTTATCATCTTCGTTTTAATAGTAAAATTTTATTGCACAAAGATCATTATAATGGTTTTCAAACTTTTCTTCAAATTATTGAATATTTTAATATTTTTACATGTGTCTAGTTCTTTAATATCAATACCAATTTCTGAGCATAAATCTTTGGCATATGTAAACCAGGAATAGTTATTCTCAAAATCTAACTGTTTACAAAGTTGAAATGCATCCTTTAAAGGAATGTAGACGAGAAAAATATTTAACTGTTTGCAATATATTTTTCTATAGGAGTTCTTCCAGTCCAAAGTACAGGAAGTTTCATGATTGTGGGCATCGATATTATATCGATTGCAAAAAATGTCCCTTTTGCCATCTGTTTGAGTCAAATAACTGTAAGTTTATTGGGTGAGCTTAAAGTCGGAGTGTGATAACTAGTTTAAATCCCAGCTAATATATTAAGTGAAGTAAAACCGATATACACTCTTAAAAATTATTTTCATGCTTAAAATGTCATGAAATAAATATCTTAAACTATAGTAATAATATATATCCTTATTGTGCCCCACAACGATTCTTTATTACTATTTTTAACACGAGTCCATGGTGTAATAGGTACGGCAGAAATCTAGTAAATATCTTGTGAAATTTTAGTTTCTTGATATTTGGTTTATTGGATGTGGTTTGTTTCCATTGATTTATTCACTTTTTACCCTTTTTGGGGCCATTTAGGGCTTGCTATATGGTGTGAGGTTCCTCACTGTGTTGAAGACCGTACGGTGACCCCTAGATGCTTTGTTTTGGGTCGTTTTAACCNTGTGATAATTACTTTCGAGAACGAATTTGTTGATAATGAAGATAAAAACAATGAAACATGAAACAACGACAGTAGAATACCAAAGGAACAATTAATGTGCAGTTAGAATTCATAGTTGTAGTGACATACTTGTCAAAAATTATATATTAAAGCTTATGTTTTTTTTTAAAGGTTCCAATAATATGAAAGGGGGTCATGATAATCTGCCTCAAACATTTTGCCATATGAAATAAATTTTCTAAAGTAACTGAAGGACCGAGTTCGAGTTCTTATTTTTTTAGATATTCAATATTTGACAGACTTACTGACTTTCGTTAAGCAAATCTTTTGATATATGCATCGTTGTATGACGAAACCAATACCTTTAAAATGTTTTCTAAGTTTGCTTCAACTGGGATAAAGAATTTTCTTTATTATCTTATAGAAAGCATTTATTAATATGTTACAAATTTAATAAATTCACAATTGTTTTCCTGCATCCATTATGTTTGACTCCATCTTTAATGGCGGACTGTGCACACTACACCACCTCTGAAGTCAATACAGACAGAACAGATCCAGAACACTGTTCTCGGTCGCTCGATTGTTGTACGGTACTGTGCAGGACGTCATGGACAATGAATCGAGCGCCTCCAAGGTCTCATGTTCATTTACTCCATATCCTTTCGTAAAATATTTATCAAAATTACATTTAGTTTTGATGATTACCGGCATTGATATTGTATCGATTGTAGACTCGGTTTATAGTCAAAGTACAGGAAGTTTCATGATTACTGGCATCGATATTATATCGAATGCAAAAATGTTCCTTTTGCCATCTGTTTTAGTCAAATAACTGTAAGTTTATTGATTGCGTCGGGGTGAGCTTAAAGTCGGAGTGTGATAACTAGTTTAAATCCCAGCTAATATATTAAGTGAAGTAAAACCGATATACACTCTTTAAAATTATTTTCATGCTTAAAATGTCATGAAATAAATATCTTACACTATAGTAATAATATATATCCTTATTGTGCCCCACAACGATTCTTTATTACTATTTTTAACACGAGTCCATGGTGTAATAGGTACGGCAGAAATCTAGTAAATATCTTGTGAAATTTTAGTTTCTTGATATTTGGTTTATTGGATGTGGTTTGTTTCCATTGATTTATTCACTTTTTACCCTTTTGGGGGCCATTTAGGGCTTGCTATATGGTGTGAGGTTCCTCACTGTGTTGAAGACCGTACGGTGACCCCTAGATGTTTTGTTTTTTTGTCGTTTTAACCTGGATATTGGATGTTGTCTCCTTGACATTTACCCCATTTCTTTTCTTTTTCATATCAAAATACCGAAGGTGCTGTTAATTTGGAGACGACCCTGGTTCGACCCCCACTTTCGGCAATGGTATTTTTCAAGGTTTTAAAATCTTTCTCTTCGAAAATTTTATGGATAGTAAAACGTAAAATATAAACTTTTACTAAGACCAAAAAACTGAATAGTTCTCAAAGTATGGCCTTGACAAAAAATTTAAAAAGTCAAAATATCCCTTGTTTTAACTGGGGTAAGATTGATGGGGCGGTCCGACTCAAAACAAAAGGGCTGGGATGTAATCATGGTTACTTGAATAAAAACGCTATTATTTAAGACTCCTGTAGTGTGGAGTCCATGAAAAGGTCCCCGGGCGACAGATGTATTCTTTCTTTATATTTCAGTTATTGTATACTTGTTCTTGAGAAAATTTCTAAAATGGATACACTATCATTCTTTCATCTATCATCAGTTACCACTAACTTTTCTGCTTTTGCTTTTTTAGTGCCCTGTGGTTGTTTATATGCCGTGATTGTCTTCTGTTGTCGCTTTCGGGTAATGGATGACAGGAATTTTACTTTGCCGGTCATTTTTGTTTGTGTTGATGACCCCGCATACAAACAAAAATTTCATTGTTGATAGCCCCATGGTGGCGCCAAAATGAAGAAAAACAAAAAAGAGTTGTTCCAATGCTTGGTTTTATCATGTATTTGTAGAGACTTTTGTTGATTTACTCCATATTCTTTCATTGTTTATGTTAAGAATTGTAATCATTAAACTACATACTTAAATGTGTCTCTTTTCTCATTCATACTTTAAGGTAAAAAGAATTTTCAAAAAAATGTTTTCTTATTGATACTGCCGATGTCTACTGAAATCCATGATGACCATATCATGTTGGTAGTTTTGAGTTTGATCTTATTTTCCGTTGTGCGACAGTGTTTTACGAGCAGACTAAGCTTGTTGAGGTAGCCGGCATTTTAGCGAAGAGCACTCCTTGACCCAACTTTTTTAAAATTACGTTTTGTGTTATTTTTTTCCTCCTCAAGGTCTTTGAGTTTGTAGTCTACTAGTCCTGAGTTTTATTTGCATGTTTATTATACTTTGGGGAAACTGGATAAGAGAAGGAGAGGTTTGAGTACCCTTTAAACGGTTTGACACTACCACTTGTTCTTTCGAGCACCATTACAAGTCCTGCTATCTTGAGTTCCTATCATTTGTCTTTGTCTTTTTATTTTTTTTCTTGTGTGGTTCCCTGGTATAGTGTGGCATGTAATTGTAAGTGTCTCCTGTAATCTTATCATCATAAATTTTTATTTTGCTTAAAAATACAAAAACATATCTAACAAAATATAATAGGAAATTAAAAAAACGATTCCTCAGTTTAAATTCTGATCTTTCAAGTTTATTCACAACAATGTATAATATACTATATACTATATACAAATGTATAATATGTACTATATACTATATACAAATGTATAATATGTACTATATACTATTTATCATATGTTTAGTAATAAATACAGACGTATTGAATATGTGATACAGTGCACGACTTTCATGCCGTATTCACACTATGACGTCATACCCTTTATCGCATGGCTAGCCCTGTAGATTACCCTTTTTCCAAAAACTTTTTCAATTTAGCTTATTTATTTAAAAAATGGGGGGGGGGTAAATTTTGGGGGTACAAAATTCTTTTTTTTTGGGGGGGGGGTAAAAATTTGTTTTGGGGGCAACAAAAATTTGTTTCAGGTGAGATTTTTGTGAGTACTAGTTTAAAAAGTCTATCAAACCTTTTTCCTTTACATGTTAGATTTTTTCCAACCACCTCCAGTCCCTTCCGCCCAATTTGAAATTTTCTTCTCCACAAAATACAAGCATTTTCTCTTACATTTTCAATTTTTGACCGTTTTTGGGGGATTAAGTAGTCCTCTGATGAAATATATGATAAACTGTATAATACTGTATTATTCCCGTATATACAAATTTTTCGTTTGGTTTTATGCATTTTCAACATTTTTTGAAATTATGGATTTCCTTTGTTTGGGTTCTAGTGCTGCTGATGAGGAATTAATTTCCGAAATGGCCATACAGCTCATTAAAACAACAGCAGTAGAATACCGAAGGAACAAGGAAAGCGATGACTACAAAAATCAAAGTCCAAAGACATGGCTCAACTTTGATCTATTTATCTTAAATTATCTATAATATGATTATTATCTTTTAGAAACCTTTTTTATCTGTACATAGCATTATGTTTTAAGTGACTTTTTTATAGTCCATGGGCTGGAATAACCCCCCCCCCACTTCCCAACCCTACCCATTTTTTTAAGTCCGCATACATCCCCTCTTCAAAATAAAACATGTTAACACGAGCATAACCTGCACGCACTGGTGGAATAGGGCCCATTTTTAGACCCACCTACCTAAATTTAGGAAAATTTCTTTTTTCGTTCAAGTTTTTCTTTCAGTTGCTTCAAAATGTTGACCAAATGCTTCCTAGTTATAAAATCGATGCATCAAATTATTGCTTATTGTATAAGCTTTTCAAAGAACCCAAAGTTTTACAATTTCTATGCCAAATACCTTCCATAGCGCCATTAAACGTACCCCTACCCCTATGAAATGTTGAGGAAAATTTAGATATTTTCATTGAAATTGCGTAAGTTTGATGGTCTAAAGAACCCGAAGTGCATCTCGATTCCCAATTCTGAACATTGTTTTTAATTTTTCAATCTATTTTCTTGAATATAAAACATGTTAACATAATGTTAACATATTCTTTTTTTTTTTCAAATAGACCAAATAAATGGATCTTTGAATATTTCGGTTTTTGACTAAGTTTTTGCATTCTTTTGCCCAATATTACTTTTTAGTAAACAAATATCATTTAAAGTAGGTATCAAATGAAAGCATATTATATGGGCTTTACAACTATTACAAATAATGGCCATTCTTATGTAATATAAACATCATACATCAATAAAACTTACCCCTACCCCAACATATTTACTGTAAAATTGTCAATTTTTTGTCTATGTAAACATATATTAACCAGAACACGCAAAATTTGTGTTGTATATGACAATGTTTCATGAATTATACCATGATTTCGTATTTTAACAGCCATTGTTGATTTAAACTCAGTATTTTGGCTAAAATTGATGAAAAATGGGAATTTTCAACATTTCAAATTTGCCCAAATTTCACTGTCAAATCGTTATATATGGCAAATCTGGAGGATATATCTGCAAATATGCCAATTAATTGTTCTAAGCGATACATTAGTTTTCTGAAAACATTGTTAAGAAAAACAAGAAGTGTTTGATGTGACTCAAAATACCGAAAATCTTACCCCTACCCCTACCCCAACAAATTTTCCTTAAAATTGTCAATTTTTTGTCTATTTTCGCAACAAATTAACTCAAACACGCAAAATGTGTGTTGTATATGACAATGTTGCATGAATTACATCACGATTTGGTAATTTAACAGCCATTTGTTGACTTAAACTTAATATTGTGCTCGAAATTCATGAAAAATGTTTTTTTCAACATTTAAGATTTGGCCAAAATTCACTGTTAACCCGTTATATATGGCAAATCTGGATGATATATCTGCAGATATTCCAATTAATTGTTCTAAGCGATACATTAGTTGTCTGAAAACATTGTTAAGAAAAACAAGAAGTGTTTGATGTGACTCAAAATACCGAAAATCTTACCCCTACCCCAACAAATTTTCTTTCAAATTGTCAATTTTGTGTCTAAGTTCGCATAAAAATAACTACAACACGCAAAATGTGTGTTATATATGACAATGTTGCATGAATTACATCATGATTCGGTATTTTAACAGCCATTTGTTGACTCAAACTCAATATTTGGCCCAAACTGATGAAAAATGGGAATTTTCAACATTTCAGATTTATCCGAAGTTCATTGTTAAATCGTAATATATGTCAAATCTGGAGGATTCATCTGCAACTATGCCATTTAATTGTTCTAAGCGATACATAAGTTGTCTTAAAACACTGTTTAGAAAAACAAGGAGTGTTTAATGTGACTCTAAATACCGAAAAACCTACCCCCTACCCCAACAAATTTTCCCTATGATAGTCATTTTTTTACTATATTCGCATAAAAATGACCAAAACACATAAAATCTGCATTGAATATAACAATGTTGCATAATTTCTATCAAGATTTTTCATTTTAAGTCCCACTTGTCAGCTTAAATTCAATAGTTTGTACAGAACTGATGAAAAATGGGAATTTTCAGCATTTCAGATTTGTCCAAAATTCACTTTTAAATAGTTATATGTGGCAAATCTGGAGGATTTATATGCAGATATGCTAATTCATTGTTCCAACCGATATATAGTTTATATAAAAACAATGTTTAGAAGAACAAGGAGTGTTCAATGTGACTCTAAATACCGAAAATTTTACCCCTACCCCAGGAAAATGATGCTTAAAAATCCCCAGAATATGTATGTCTGTACATTTATATAAACAAAACATACTAATGTTTTACTTTCTTTAAAAAAATGCATTTCATATATCGCTTTTCGTGAAAAATGGGAATTTTACAAAATTCAAAGTTTAATTGTTGTATAACTGCCCATAAACCACACACATGATCTTATTTGGAATATATGGGAGTCTCTATGTGTTTTTGTATTTGAAATGATATGTTATTTGACCTTTATACAATTTTTAAGCTTTTCAAGCTGAATAAAATGAAATAAATTGTGTTGAATATTTGTGGTAAGGGGTCATATGTTTGTAATTTATGAGACTGTAGTTTTTTTCTAAAAATGCTTAAAAACATATTTTCTTATGGCTTAGATATAATGAAAGGATATCTTATCAACATTTTCAAGTTATATACCAATTTCATGAAGTATTTGCCTTTCAAAGTCAAAACAGCAGAAATTCTGAAAAGCGGAAAATTCCCATTTTGCATACAATTTCGAGCAGAAGAATCAAAAAGAGACCTCTTAAAAAGTTTAAATCTACTTAAATGATCTTCTGCATGTCAGCTTTAGTG
>MJUU01069077.1:84568-98899 GCA_002080025.1 Modiolus philippinarum
GACATTAATGGTTTTAGATTCCAACATTGTATCACAACAGATAAGTTAGGCATAAAAACTAGATCAAATGACGAGGGTTGTTTATCTGAAAGGAACTGACAGTCTAAAATTGTCATTTTCGCTATTTTTTTGCAGGGGGAGGGGTACATTTTTTGTATCCCCAAACCATAAAAATGGCGTTAAGTGCCCAAACTTGAGTTAATTGTAAAGGATATTAAATTAGCTTTAATTTGGTACCAAATTTCACTACATATTACTTATCATTAATTAATTATTGAGCTTAAAAGATGAAACGAAAATACAAGAATTTTTCGCGGTGTACTATAAAAATGGCCCTATACTGTCTATGCGTGCAGGTTATGTTCGTGTTAACATGTTTTATTTTGAAGAGAGGATATAGGAGGACTAGATGGGAAGTGGGGGTGCACGGAAAGTGATTTCAGCCCATGGCCTATTAACTTGTATATTTATTACTAATATCAACAGTTCACGCCACGAGATAGCTGAAATATTGCTAAAGTTGGCGTTAATCAACAATAAATCAATCAATCAACCAAAGACATGGCAAAAAACTGTAACAGATAAAAACAAAGACAAGACAAGGACGTGAGAGAGCTACAAAGCACGGAAATAAAAAGATAACATTAAAAACTAAGGCACTCATAGTGTGAACTCCCATTAAAACCGGGAGTGACATCAGGTGCTCCGGAAGGGTAAACATGTCCTGCTCCGCTAGCGGTACCCGTCACACTATCAGTGAGTCAATCCAGGGTTGGTCAAATCCGGTTATGTCAAATCCGTGAAGACGTGAAATCTAGCTGAAAATGTCCGTTTTCATTTTGGACACAGACACGTCATATCTATCAATGACATCATGGTCACGGCCGTAGAATTTCTGAAGGGATGAAAGTAACAAAGGCTGAACAAATCCCTGACTAAGCAGCTTTTGGGACAGTGTTTTTGCTCTAACTAAAAAGTCACTGTATAAACTGCATGCCCGACAGTAACGAATCAGCTGTGAAATGTACACTCCATAGGCTGTAGAGGTAGGTATTTTGCTGCTCAGAAAGGGAAAGTTCACAATTGGGAAGTAAAAATCATCACGCTTGTCATACAGCTTAGATTTCAAACGTCCATTTTCGTCAATGTAAAATGTAAATTAAAAGATCTAAATACGAAGCTGAAGTAGGTGTATCAGTAGTCTCTTTAATTTCAAGCTCATTGGGATAGATCTGGTGTAAATATTCCTTGTATTTTGGATTATTAAGAGAAAATTATTGCAGTTGGGTTAAACATATGTGTTACGGTCTCGTGTTCATTTACTCCATATCCTTTCGTAAAATATAGATCAAGATATTTTTGCGTGCATTTCATTTTCGTTGAGTTGACAATCAAGCGAAAAACCAACCTGCGGATTAATTCTAATGCCCCTTTAAATGCATTAGATAAGACACTAAAACGCGAACTAAAACACGGTAAATAAACCGATGCACACCAAAACCGCAAACAAATGCCGACGTGAAAACTATTCCTGATATACGGTATTTATTTATCAGGAAATATTCAATTGTTGTTCCATTGTATGGTTCTACCATGTATTTATAGAGACTGTCTCGTGTGCATTTACTGCATGTTGTTTTATTGTTTATTCAAAAATACCGTGAAAATTTTGAAATTTTAGTTTGAAATGTTGAAGAAATTTATTGGTGGTTTCATACCACTAATTATAATTATCTCGTATCTGTTTAGTATTCTTCAAACTGAAGGCCATGCCGCATTTTCATCTGTTCGGAAAAAATAATCCCAAAATAGCAGTTTCTCAACCCCCCTCCCCATAAGAATAGTTTGCTACAAGCGTAACCCAAATACTATTCAGAAAAGAAACATCCCCTAAAATACAGGTAAAAATATTTATTCTTCATTATCTATATGCCAAAAAAACTTAAACCAAAATTATATTTATTAATGCAAGTGATGGCTGTATTTCCATTATCGTTTCGGATACAGAACTTGATAGATTGTTATAAAACCATTTACAAATATCCCAACTCAACAAAGTGCTTGATTTGATCTTTATGGACTAATTGAATCATTTAAATATTTCTCGTTTTTATAATTTTTATAATGAGAAATATGTTGACCAATAAATAATAATAAGGTTAACTTTCCTGCAACTTACCTGTTAATGGCTATGCATCTTTTACATACGGTACGTTTTCAATAAATCACAATTATGACGTTACGAAGTACTGGAAAGTTGCTAATACTCGTCAACTGACACAAATTTCTTAAGGTAGAAGAGCTTCAATATTGAAAATATCCATTTTGTTCTTTTGGTAAAGATTTAACAATTGATCTAGTATATACATATTGCAGATAAACGTCATATGTATCTAAAATGCACTTGTCAATAACTAGTTTCCCATGATTAAACTTAGAGTACCCGGAAATGGCAAATTGACTGAAAAAGGAGCATTGAAGGATTACAAAAAGGTTATGATTGTTGATCACAAGTTACGTAAACAATGAAGGGATATGGAGTAAATGGAACAAATATTTATTGTTGTTTTTCGTCTTGAAGTCACCATGAGGTCTTCAACAATGAGCTTTGCTTATACCTCCTAGTAAGTCCAAGACGGCCACTATCCATTTTTTTCTGGCCATGGATGCGGGATTACCAACAAACATTAATCAAATTGGCAAAGAGTTCTAACCATCACTGTCATCCGTTGCCTGACAAAAGCACCAGTGTCCCTAGCTGGTTGGTAGTCATAATATATAGATATTTGATCGCAATCACGAAAATCGACCAATGACGCACTTTCTCAAGTTTTCGTACGACTAGATAACCGATTTTATTTGCATAATTAAACTTTTTAAAAGATTTTTGAAACTTATACTACTTAACTCATGCAAAGCTCTGTCCTTGTCGGGTTTTGGATTTTCATTTAGTTCCTTTCAGTTATTTGTTCTAAATCGCACTCTATACATTTTTTTTTATTTATGGTCTTCGAAATGTTTTATTTTGGTGTACACTTCAGAGACAAATTTTTTTAGAATGAAAACTAGTAGAAAAAAATCGCATTCGTCAGTGATAGCAGGGATTGTGATCAATCATCTCTTAGACAGGCTTTCAATGTCCTTTGTAAAATATAAGACGTGTTTTCACCATGTAAACAGGTTTCTAATCGTCAAACTATCACTTTTCATTGACCAAATATATCATTTATTTTTTTGACTCCGTTTTGTCTTTCTCATGCATACTTATTAATTAATTTTAATGTCACTTATAGTTGGAGTCCTGCAACCTTAACTTGTTGTAAACCATAACGTGATAATGACTAGAGTGTCACATTTTCGTCTGATATTTCGTGGGGCATTGGTATTTCGAAAGTTATATTTGGTTAGTTTATTTTAAGTTAATTTACAAATAACTCAGCCGCAGAATACTGCGTAACAGGAGTACACGCATATAGATAAATATACATACAAACATATATAAACAGATATTTACTAGCAAGACAATCTAGTTTAACAACTTCGTTAAATTTTTAACAAATAGTGACACATTATTCAAAACTTTGATATTGATAATTTTTGCCAATAGGTAATAAACAATAATGGTTTGTACCATAGCCACACACTCTTTGATTTTGCAATATTCAAAATAAAAAAATAAGAATTATAATTTACATTTTTCAATTTTTTTACTGTCCTTACTTTGGTTGTTGAAAGTCTCCTCCGTGATAACCGAAATTCTCCTTGCGAATTTCTACGCAGATCCAAGTATTTTGGTTGTGCCGATACCAGTCGTGTTCAAAATACCGGGCAAACTACCCTTATGAATGACTTGATTTTCTTTTACATCACACTTACCAAAATTGGATTATTTCACTTTGAAAAATGTCTGTAATTTTTTTTATTTTGTTTTTTTTTAAGAACTTAACCAAGGCTGTTATTTGCTTTGACCAGCTTCACTACGAAAGCTTTAAAAACATTGTTTATTATTTTTACTTGCGAAGATATAAGAGGGACTATAGTACCCAAACAACTTGGTAATTTGAAAAATAAAAGACAGCTTCCTTCTAAATCATAGTGAAGGGTTATATTATGATCTAAAGACTAATAGGAGTATATAAAGATAAAAAAACTAAATATTACTCACTTTTAATTAAGTTTCTGTATATGCTCATTTTGACTGCTTATGTCTTTTCAGTGCACATTAAATCTAAGCATTTGGAAGACCATAAAGTCAAAGACGTTTACAAAATGATGGATAACAAATAACAAATTATATAGATAGCAGTGATTTATCGAGTTTTCTCTAATGATATGGCAAGTTTAAACCGGTTTTGACCCGTTAGATGAATATTCTTTATTCAACGTATGTTGAATAAAGCCCCGTGCTATTTCCCGCCAAATCTATTCGGAATACAATTCTCGGTGTTTGTCATTGATCATTAGAGAAAAAGATTACACCACTTTATCCCGTTTATTACCATATTTTATCCACTCTCGATAGTTAAATTTAAAATTTAAAAATGCTCGGCAAGCCTCGCAATTGAAATTTTAAAATTTAACTATCTCTAGTGGATAAAATATGGTAATGAACGGGATCTTGTGGTGTAATCTATATTTCTCAATCAATCTCATATTTTCACTCCGTGAAATAAACAATTTATTTTCACTCTAGGAAATGACGTCACAAAATTATCGTCAATGTAAACACATGGCGCATTGATATTAAAAAGATAATCCCCATAAAATTGCATCCAAAATCTGTTCATAGATTTGAAAATCTATGTAATAATAAGTATAACTAATCAACCGTGATGAATATCAATAATAATGTCACTCGTGTCGAACAACGCAACGGATTAAACTCGTCGTTTAATCCTGCGTTGTTCGGCACTCGTGACATTAATACTATTGATATTCATCACGGTCGATTAGTTATACTATAATGATCTACTCAGCTAAGGACAAAGGTTTTATAGCCATTATAGGTTAGCATGTAGGATCAAAGTTTGCGAACTTTCTACCTTTGTTAGATCAGCCTAAGAATGTGTATTGATCCATGTAGTTAAATGTCCAACAATCCTAAGGCAAAATTCACACCTTGATGAAGGGATTATAGACCTTTTCATAATTTAATTGCATGATTGCAATGTTACCTTTGTAAATTGGTTTATGAAAAATAAAGTTATCAAGGATATCCACCGAGTGCCATACACGCAATGAAGCATTAATATTTGTAAGGGTTTAGAATTTTGATAAAAACAGTAAATTTCTCTGAAATGCAAGGTACTATTTAATGTCAGACAAGTCTAAGGTACTATTTAATGTCAGACAAGTCTAACTATTGGGATGGTGAATACCTGGTCCACCAGAAGTGGCATTGGCCCAATGGTTACAAAATGCAATAAATATCCAGGTTGCATAAAAAACGGTAAATTTCGTTATGCTGTACACGTGTTTCAACGAGTAACCTCTCATCAGCAGCATTAAAATCAAACAATATGGAAAACTATAATCCAAAAGTAGTCAAAAAAAAGTACTCATTGCCAAAGAAATATTGAAATAGATCAAAAATATATAACAAACGTGCAATATTGTGTCGATTATTCTTACACAAAATAGGAAAGTAATATTTAGCTATGGTACATAGTATTTAGGTATCTGTAACAAAGACAAAAGTTTTCATTTTTTGATTTTCAAAATAATATCGACAAACAAATGCAAAAATAACCAGACGAAGGGAAATTTCAAAACAAAAGTTCAAAGTACATGCCAATAATAAGACAATATATTTAGACAATGGAACAAACAAAAGCATGATTACAGATCTAGAATCGAATATAAAGAATAATTTTATATCAGACATAATGTTCAAGGAAGTTTTGAATCGCATTAAGACTACGTTTTGAACTTCGTTGTATGTTCATCCTGATTAAAAATGTTTTTGNTGAGATAATATCTCATGTGTACACTTTGTTCAATTACTATTATCTAAATTTATGTAAATTCTAAAACCAAAGAATTAACTCCCACCATCGTAGTTTTGTCCTTAGATATATTTGATATTACTGATTATTCGGATTTCGTTTGGTTTTCATTTTTTGAAATTATGGATTTCCTTTGTTTGGATTCTAGTGCTGCTGATGAGGAATAAATTTCCGAAATGGCCATACAGCTCATTAAAATTATTGCAGTTGGAGTTAACATATGTGTTATGGTCTCATGTTCATTTACTCCATATCCTTTCGTGAAATATGTGTAGTTTTAATGCTGAAAATATTAAGAAAATTAAACGAGTGGAAAATTTTAGGCCTACCCAGGTCTACCCCCTTAAATCTAAGCATTTGGAAGACCATAAAGTCAAAGACGTTTACAAAATGATGGATAACAAATAACAAAATAGCAGTGATTTATCGAGTTTTCTCAATCACTGCAAATAAATCTCATATTTTCACTCCGTGAAAAAAACAATTTATTTTCACTCTAGGAAATGACGTCACAAAATTATCGTCAATGTAAACACATGGCGCATTGATATTAAAAAGATAATCCCCATAAAATTGCATCCAAAATCTGTTCATAGATTTGAAAATCTATATAATAATAAGTATAACTAATCAACCGTGATGAATATCAATAATAATGTCACTCGTGTCGAACAACGCAACGGATTAAACTCGTCGTTTAATCCTGCGTTGTTCGGCGCTCGTGGCATTAATATTATTGATATTCATCACGGTCGATTAGTTATACTATAATGATCTACTCAGCTAAGGACAAAGGTTTTAAGGTTTGAGGGAGATAGTCCCTAGTTTTCAGCAAAATTTACAAAAATGTAGGTAGATATTGCAAGTGTCAAATTAATACAAATAATAGGAGGAACTGTACAGTGCATGTTACCCTGCAAAATTCCGATGATGTGCATAAGTGACTAATACTCTTTAAATCTTAGCTAAATCCTTGCAAGACGAGAAAAAGCATATTAACTTGAGCAATATTTCATCTCTGGCACGAAATATCATGTACATGACCATGACCTCTAGAATAACACTTTGTGTGATGAGGCTTCTCATTACAGTACAAGGGAATCAGGTAATCATTAACTTTTTTCAATTTATCCGTACATAGAGCATAAACAATTTGTGGAACAATCAAATTGTTTGGAGAAATACATAAGTGTACACATAACAACACGAGCATGGCCTACCGAAATACACCATTATAAGTCAAATATTGAATAGTGCATGATGAGGCGCCTCATAATAGTTCTTCGTATATATTCAACGACAGGTAATTATGAACCTTTTGCACACTGTCCATATATAGAATGGATTGGGGGGGGGGGGTAATAACATATTTACAGAACAGAGTTGTCAAGACCCCAAGTCCACGAGACAAAAAGACAATTCAGGTGGAAATCACCGGAAAAAAACTTGGTACAGGCATTTCAAAGGAATACAATAGGAAATGGGAAATTAACTGGAGCAAATTTCACATTCGTACAATTTATATATCCCGATACCCAAGAATAACACAAATCTTTTGAGTTACCGGTACAATTCTCTTTTAACATCAAAGTCCCGATACGGAGAGAGAGTCTGCAATGCGTGAAAAATGCTGAACCTAACAGGTATGCAGTCTGGTACAAGTTTTCCCTATTGTTTCTGCTTCAAAAGACCAGCTTGAAAGCTTTGTTTTACCCAAAAAATAACGGTCGGGCGCAGTCAAACTGCGAAACAGGAGCGAAAATGAGTGATGGTGAGATAAATCTTATTTCTCTTAGAAAGTTACTCCACGCTCACTTCTTAGTTATTATCATTCATTTTAATATGAATCATACGATAAATTTTCGTTCATTTTCTACATTAACTTTGAACATACTTTTCAACATTAAAACACAGTGACACTAAGCCTTTCTGAACTATATTTTTCGGTATTTTTGTACAAAATATTCATTAGCTCAGCAGGATATACTGCTCAATTCATTTTGTAAGATTCTGTAGCATTTTCACACAGATGAAATCGAAATATATATTATATAAACATAAGCATTGTTTCATTAAACAAAACAAGCCGTTTTCGAAGATAAAACTTGATACTTTCGTCTTACCAAAACAAAAAAAAAACAACCCCAGAGCATATTTATTAAAACAAATGCCATTGTGTCACATGGCCTTACTGAGTAACGGAATCATAAGGAAACGTTATTGCCTTCGAATTCCGAGCTATTCCTCTTGTAGATAGTGAGAGTGTTAAAATACAATAAATATCCAATTTGCATAAAAAACGGTAAATTTCGTTATGTTGTACACGTGTTTCAAGGAGTAATCTCTCATCAGCAGCATTAGAAAATCATATAATATGGGAAGCCATAATGCAAAAGTAGTAAAAAAAAGTACTCATTACAAAAAAAATATCGAAATAGGAGGTCAAATTCAGTACGAAGGACATCCACCGAGTGCCATGCACGGAATGAAGCCTAAGTATTTTTAAGGGTTTAGAATTTTGATAAAAACAGTAAATGTCTCTGAAACGCAGGGTAGTTTTCTCATGTCAGACTCTAAATCTGACTATTGGGCTGGTGAATACCCTCGGGGACCTCTGGTCCACCAGCAGTGGCATTTGCTCAATGGTTTCAAAATACAATAAATACCCAAGTTGCATAAAAAACGGTAAATTTCGTTATGTTGTTCACGTTTTTCAGGGAGTAACCTCTCATCATCAGCATTAGAAAATCAAATAATATGGGAAGCCATATTCCAAAAGTAGTAAAAAAGTACTAATTACCAAAAATAAATATCGAAATAGGAGGCCAAATTCAGTACCAAGGACATCCACCGAGTACCATACACGCAATGAAGCATTAATATTTTTAAGGGTTTAGAATTTTGATAAAAACAGTAAATTTCTCTGAAATGCAAGGTAGTATTTAATGTCAGACAAGTCTAACTATTGGGATGGTGAATTCCTGGTCCACCAGCAGTGGCATTGGCCCAATGGTTACAAAATGCAATAAATACCCAGGTTGCATAAAAACGGTAAATTTCGTTATGCTGTACACGTATTTCAACGAGTAACCTCTCATCAGCAGCATTAAAATCAAACAATATGGAAAACTATAATCCAAAAGTAGTCAAAAAAAGTACTCATTACCAAAAAAATATTGAAAGAGATCAAAAATATATAACAAACGTGCAATATTGTGTCGATTATTCTTACACAAAATAGGAAAGTAATATTCAGCTATGGTACATAGTATTTAGGTATCTGTAACAAAGACAAAAGTTTTCATTTTTTGATTTTCAAAATAATATCGACAAACAAATGCAAAAATAACCAGACGAAGGGAAATTTCAAAACAAAAGTTCAAAGTACATGCCAATAATAAGACAATATATTTAGACAATGGAACAAACAAAAGCATGATTACAGATCTAGAATCGAATATAAAGAATAATTTTATATCAGACATAATGTTCAAGGAAGTTTTGAATCGCATTAAGCTACGTTTTGAACTTCGTTGTATGTTCATCCTGATTAAAAATGTTTTTGAGCTTTCATTTAAAAAAAATAAGAACTTTCTCTGCAAGGTGCGAATCATGAAAATGATCATACAAGTACCTTCTTGGATAATCTGCATTGATTTTATTACGTTATCGGGATTTGAATCTATTATGATGATGAACTCAAAGATTCGTTCTTGGCAGACAATGATACGTGTAGCTTCTTTGATACATATAGTCAAGATATGAAGCTTTAAAAGTATTTAACACTCTCCCATCTAATCCCAGATTTTAAGATTTTCATATTCGACTTCCTTGTTTGTAGAAACTTTGCATATCACCCGTTTAGTTTCAAAACTATAAATATGTTCAGATTTTTGCTGCTCTGTCAGGGATGTGGGATTTATAACGTCTGTCATGTTGAGTGACATCTCCTTAACACTGGCTTGATAATATTGACCACTTTTACCGCTTTCTCTTTTCTGCAGTGGAATTCATCGTCACTCAAACTCCCACCGCTCTCTTGTTCGTCATATATTTGGTCAATGCAGTAGTTTTCAAGTCGTTGTAAGAAAGGAATTTGTAAAACAATGCTTCGGGACCGATCATATTCATGATTTTCACTTTCTTGTCTTACTAAAATTTTGCTTGTATTTCTATACTCTCCATGTGAAAACGCTCGAACAATATCTCTAGAAGGTGAATGAGAATCAGAATAAAAATCGTTAAACTCAATTTCATTTATTACCATATCCTGTCCATCTAACGGTTCAAAATAGTCATGTGTGGATGTGTTATCGTTCTGAATATTTGAAGCATTGTTGTTCGGAATCTTTGATGTCATAAAAGGGTTGAATTCGTCTATAGTTTCATAATGATCCTCATCGGCTGGAACCAGTGGTGGACTGTTATTTAGTGCCATTGGTATCTTTCTGCATCGATAGATTACATAAATAATTATTACCACGGATATAAGAAAAAGGAAAATCAAAGCAGTGAGTGGTAAAATAACGTAGTATATAAGTCCAGCAGGTTCCTGGTGTCCTGCAAGATACAAATCTTCTCGTACAATACAAACTTTTCAAAGAAAAATACACAAATGTATGCCTTTTGAAACAAAAAAAAATAATAAATAGCATATTATTGTATTTCAGTTTGGTGTCGTATTGACATAATTAGTTTCGTCACTAAATATAAAGGTAGTAAACCCAGGGTAGCCTCGAAATCTTCTATCAATATTTTTTTATTTGTAGTATGAAACAAAAATGTAGTTATACTTCAAGAAAAAATATCTAGAAAATTACCTTACGATTTCTGATCTGCAGCTCACAGTTGAACCTCTATCTTAGATGTTTTTATTCTATTAGAAATCAACACCAGTCACGTACTAAAGTATTGTATATATTATTGAGAATCAGTATAAATTAGCCATAAATTGCTACATTCCTTCATAGAAACTAATAGATCTAGGCCCGGGATCTAGGTAGAATAATTATGTATGCACAAAGTGTTGATTTGCAGTACAAATGAAATTACTTTGTCCAAAAGTTGCTGAAAGCATAGCTTACCGGTAATCAATTCTCCCGATTAAAAACCTTCAAATTAATTCAAACAAAAACTGGGAAATCAAATATAAACCATACTTATGACTCATATCAAAATTTCGTTAAAAGACTAAAAACAATTTCACGAATTATGACATAAAAATCACACTGGTTTCTATAGACCATTGAACTTACACAATTTGCAGAAAAATCTTGAAATTTACGTTGACAATTTGAGGGGTAGGGGAGATGTTCATAACGTATTAGTTGTGGAAACGGTACTTTTGTGGGATATTTGTAAAGTTAATATCATACCCTATCATTTTCGATCAGGTTTTCCAATCAACAATTTGAAGCAATTGAATGAGAAACATTGTAAAAAAGGAAATTTTCCAAAATTTCAATGGGTGGGTCTAAAAGGGGGGCCTCTTTTAACATTGTGTGCAGGTAATGCACTGATGTACTTCTACCGGATAGTGGCTGTCATCAATAGGTTGATTATTCTGCCACTGTGTAGGGTGTATACGAGATTTGTATATCAGTTCAACCCTTTACCTTAAAATAAATACATGTATTAAGATTTTATCCCGTGGATAATGTATAATATAAACCATTTCCTAGATAGTGACATTTATAAGATTACCAATGCGTATATGTATTGAAAATTTGTATAGAATTACAAATGTACAAACCATATCTGATATTGGAGGATATATTTACATTATCCTCAGTTCTATCATTGGTAAAATTGGTGTAACGACATTTCCACAGCCCATCATCATCAGTCGTATTCTTTGTCATCATAACTACTTCATTTGCGCAGTCGTTGTAATATACTGTGCTCAGCCTGGTTTGATTATCACAAACTCCAAGAATTGTACAAGAAGTAACGATCTGGTCAATCGGGTTAATTAAGCTAATATTAACTGTAAATTCTTGTAAACAAGTACAAGTCAAAATTATTGCACTATTGTGTACTTCCCAAGATAAACAACCATATCCGTCAACTGAAAAAGTTAATTATTACAGGTGAGTCAATATACTCTTACTAGTAGAGCGGTAGGTTTTAGAAAAGTCACTTAGTTTAAAAGTTTAAATGACACCAAAGTCTCATGGAATATGAAAGATTAAAATGTTAGCTGCAACAGAGGGTTATGTCGTAAACATTGAAAACTGGTCAAAACTGTACGAAATTTTGGGTCGAAAGTGTCACCTTGTAGAACTCCAATTTGGACCAAGTCAGGGTCGTTCAAAATTTAATAAAAAGTCATTGTTATGCTTTTAAATAAACATGATTCGTAAAATTTAATGACTCAAATTAATAAAGAAATTCGGGAACAAAAATAGCGCATTGTGCATCGTTTTTAGAATTATCGACAAAAGATATTTTTAGTAATTTTTTAAGAAATTTTGTTGTTTTTGGCCAAGCAAGTGAACAAAACAATAATAAAAGAAGTGTTATGATTACGAAAGTGTTTTATGTCACGTAGGCTATCCAAATAAGTTCAAATCTCGACTCCAACTCCGAAGACAGTCATTTGCTTTTTTTTTCTTTTCAAAATTATTGCCACATAGCTAGTTTTGTTACAAATGTATTTCAAGTTGTCAAAGCCCCTTTCTTTTCATATTTTGTTAGTAAATTGTGTCCTGTATATCCTTTCAGATGCTATTTCCAACTCAGAAATTGTCATCTATTTGTGTTCCATTTTACCATTTGACATAAATTTATCTCCCTTGCACTCTCTTTATCTAAGAATGATTTTTTAAGATATGCTCTTTAAAAGACGTTTCGCATGGAGGCAGTTTCACAAGACTTTTGTCTTTACATGTAGCATGTTGAAGTTTTTACAAGGTAAGACTGAACATGTTCCCCCTCTGTCATACAATGAAGAAATCATCTTCCGGCACTGTCAACGTCATCTTCTGCTAGGATCTTGAAAACGACTGACCTTTGACAAGCTTACACTAATAGGGACTTCTTTCCGATTAATAAATGCACAAGTGGTGTCATGTTAGTGCATGTGAAAATAGAGAAAATTTAGATACTAATGGCCAAATGACACTCACATTAGAGTGTAGGGGGTTAAATCGACGATTCTCTTTCATATTCCCAACCGACCCAGTCTTAATCCATATTTCTTTTTAGCTGATGATAAAAATGAATCGCTAAAACAAACACATCTTTATCATCTCTATTCATTAGATTTTACCTTTTACATGTCGTCTCTATTCTTTAAGTTTTACCCTTTAGATATTATTTGTTCTTTTACATTTTTATTGGGGAATCCACTTTAAAGCTCATATACCCAGTGTTGCATTAATGGCAGTCAAATTCAGTTTACCTTCAAACATTTTAGACTTTCACAACATCATTATTTTTAAATATTATTTCATTTTATTGTGTATTTCAAAAGTATTTGGTGTTTAAAAAAAAATGCAAATGGCAGTCTTCGGAGTTGGCACCGACATTGGGGTTGGTTTTGATAGCTGATGCGATATAAAACATTTTCTAAATCAGAACACTTCTCTCATTATTGTTTTGATCACATACAAAAAATACCGAAATTGCATAAAAACCGGTAAATTTCGTTATGCTGTACACGTGTTTCAAGGAGTAACCTCTCATCAGCAGCATTAAAATCTAATAATATGGAAAGCCATAATCCAAAAGTAGTCCACAAAGAAGTACTCATTTCTAAAAATATCGAAATAGGAAGCCAAATCCAGTACCAAGGACATCTACCGAGTACCATATACGGAATGAAGCCTCGGTATTTTAAGTGGTTAGAATTTTGATAAAACCAGTAAATTTCTCTAACACGCAAGGTAAAATTTTCATGTCAGACAAGTCTGACTATTGGGCTGGTGAATACCCTCGAGGACCTCTGGTCCACCAGCAGTGGCATCGGCCCAATGGTTCAAAATACAAAAAAATACCGAAATTGCATAAAAAACAGTAAATTTCGTTATGCTGTACACGTGTTTCAAGGAGTAATCTCTCATCAGCAGCATTAAAATCAAATAATATGGAAAGCCATAATCCAAAAGTTGTCCAAAAAGAAGTACTCATTTCCAAAAATATCGAAATAGGAAGCCAAATCCAGTACCAAGGACATCTACCGAGTGCCATACACGGAATGAAGCCTCGGTATTTTAAGTGGTTAGAATTTTGATAAAAACAGTTAATTTCTATAACACGCAAGATAAAATTTTCATGTCAGACAAGTCTGACTATTGGGCTGGTGAATACCCTCGGGGACCTCTGG
>MJUU01069079.1:4375-29326 GCA_002080025.1 Modiolus philippinarum
ACGGTTTTGAAAGTCGGAAAAATGTCAACATTGAATATATAAAAAATAGATATTTCCCTGTCAGTTCTATAAAAAGATATTTAAATTAACAAAATTAGGAATTTAAAGACCATTATATTTATAAATTATTCTATTTAATGAAAATATATTGTTTTTAACTAGGAAAAGTGAGAAAATTAAAACGATGTTATCAAAAATATAATAATTATTGGTCAATTTTAAAAACACAGAATTTAAAGAAAGATAACTCCAAAGCCAACTCTACTACCCAGGAACAGATATGGCACTTATGTGGATTGGATCATTTTTAAAGCTGAAATATTGCATCTCTTTATATCCTTTTTTTTTATAAATCGGGAAAGTAACAACCGAAATTCTGAAGCAAATGAAAGAAACAGGCAATATTTTCTCGTTTGGTGGGTGGGCCTATCAGCAGCCTCTTCGTCAATTGTCTGCTACATGTCGGCACAAGACCCAGTCTTAACAGCTAACTATTATCGAGCATAAGACATGAAAATGTATCTATTTTTTATCGTTATTAACCGTGGTTAACGTAAGAATACGGTGCTGGTCAATTATTTTCAATCTAAATGTTCCGGGTCCCGACCTCATAACGTAAAGATGAAATCACTGCACGTAATGAAGAAGTGACCACACGTAAAGAAGAAATGACCACAAGTAAAGTATAACTTACTACAAGTACAGAAAACAAAAGTATAGCGAAAGTAAAGAATAATCGACACAACGTAAAGATGAAACGACATCACATAATTAAAAATTCACTGCACATAAAGACAAAACCACATAACGTAAAGACTTAACCACACAACGTAAATATAAAACGACATAAAGTAAATATAAAACCACAAAAGGTAAATATAAAATGACATAAAGTAAAGACAAACTGACAGAACGTAAATACGGAATAGCATAAAGTAAATATGTAATCACAAAAAGTAAAGATGAAATGACAGAAAGTAATTACTAAACCACAGCAAGTAATAAGAAAGTGACAACATGTAAACAAATATCTACATCATAAGACAGCTGTGGCGTTCCATACTTCTAAGTAGATTTGGTATAACAACATCATCAATTATGAAAGAAGAACATGATATGGCATGAATGTATGACAAACAATCAGTGTCATTTGAATACATCCAGATATAATTATGGAACACATATTCCGTGTTTTACAGCAATTCAACTGTATTCTTCCGTGACTACACCTGAACTCTTATGTATAATATTACACAGCCACAAGTCATATTTGTATTTGTTTATGCAAATTATTGTGTATTTAAATATGTTGACATTTTATTCATAGTTATGGTAGCATAAGTGGACTATAAATTCTCACTATTTTGGACACATAACTTATGATTGTTAATTATTGTATTTTTCAGGTTTTTACCAATTTGTTCACCGGATAATTAAAATACAGATCAACATATGTGTTTCTTCCTGTTCCCGAACAGTCACTTGGTTAATGTTTTGAATTGGGCCCACAAACTAGGTTATACTTACTGAGTGCGGCTCAGTACAATTCCAAAAGACCCCTTTACCAAACAAGAAAAAAAAAACTGTGAGAAGAGCTCACTAATATATACCTTAGCTCCTTCATTTAATTCTAGAAATTAAAAAAAAAATCCAGAAAAAAAAATCAAATCAAATCAAATTTTAAATTATTGTGAAAGTTTCAGTGAATTTAACAAAGTGGTCTAGGAGTAGTTGTCGCGACAAAGTGTGTACCCTGTGGCGGACGGACGAACGGACATCATAATCATTGTATACAGCCCAGCCGAGTACTTCACCAGCGAAGCTTATAGATGGTGTTATACTGTAATACGGGACTTTCGAGAACGGTCGCCTCAAATACCAGTAATACGGGATTCTTGACCAATTGAAATAAATATATACCACATAAAAAGCAACATATTTATAAAACAGATGTGCATACTAAATGTTTCCTCCATTACAATTCTTAAATTTCAATTAACGAAAAACAATTAACCTGAAGCGCTACTAGAGATAAAATATAAATCACCCTAAGCTCAACGGTGTTCATTAATTAGTGATTTGATGTTACGATTTTTCCGTATAATAATAGATTTTTTCTGTTTTGAACCCGACTCAGAGGTCCCGTGTTAAAACGGGAGATCTGTCTTAAAATATTGAAATAAAAACATTTATCGTGAAGAAAAAATGCAAATTAAGTCTCACTTTTGTCACATTTATTCATTTCAAAAATAAACAATTATTTCAGCTTTATATTCTCCTTGAATTTACTTGCTTATCGTAAAATATTTCTTTCTAAAATAAGGACAATTATGTTTGTATTTGTTAACGCTTGACTGTCTTGTGCCTCTTTTTGAAGTATAAAAAATAACATTTTTGCGCCTTCGGTTCAAGACTGTATGTCGATTACGTGTGATACTTGAACAATTTCATCTGAGGATAAACTTTGATTTTTAATTATTTTTGCAACATTTGGATTCCTCCTGTTGGATTCCATCTTGCTTTTTTGTATTTCAAAATATAGAACACTTCTTATCGTTGTACTTTAGCCTGTATTTATACCCACCGCTTTAGCGGGCAGTGTATACTGATCATAGTGTCTGTTCATTCGTTCGCTCGCCCGTCTGTCCGTCCGACGGTTCATCATTCCGTCCGCCATAGGGGTACACACTTTCTGGCGACAAATCCTCTTAAGACCACTCGGTGAAATTCAATGAAACTTTCACAAAATCTTCAGTGCAAACTGCCATTGTGCAAAAGCTATTTAAAAATTTGATTTGTCTTGATATTTTTGTTGTTGATTTTTATGCCCCCCCGCGACGACAAGTCGGGGGCATATTGTTTTACCCTCGTCCGTCCGTCCGTCCGTCCGTAATTCCGTCCGTCCCATCTCTAATGACCTGTTATTCCGGATAACTCCTCCCACAATATTAAAGCTACATTTATTTTACTCTGCAAAGTGATTAGGCATTGATTGAAGATGTTCATATTGTCATGGTTAGGATTTTGGCCAAACATTGTGATTTTGAGGGGTAGTTGAACTTGGCCATTTTATCGAAATGTGTATTCTGAAACTGTTATTCCGGATAATTCCTCCCACAATATCAAAACTTTGCACAGTGATAAGGCATGAATTGAAGTTGTGCAAATTGTCATGGTTTAGAATTTGGCCAAAAATTTGATTTTGAGGGGTAGTTTAACTTGGCTGTTTTATCGAAATGTGTATTCTGGAACTGTTATTCCGGATAACTCCTCCCACAATATTTAAGCTACATTTATTTAACTTTGCACAGTGATTAGGCATGCATTTGAAAATGTGCATATTGTCATGGTTTAGATTTTGGCCAAAAATTGTTATTTTGAGGGGTAGGTGAACTTGGCCATTTCATCGAAATGTGTATTCTGGAACTGTTATTCCGGATAACTCCTCCCACAATATTAAAGCTACATTTATTCTACTTTGCACAGTGATTAGGCAAGGATTGAAGATGTGCATATTGTCATGGTTTAGATTTTTGCCAAATATTATGATTTTGAGCGGTAAGTGAACTAGGCCATTTTATCGAAATGTGTATTCTGGAAATGTTATTCCGGATAACTCCTCCCGAAATATTAAAGCTACATTTATTTTACTTTGCAGAGTGATAAGGCATGGATTGAAGATGTGCATATTGTCATGGTTTAGATTTTGGCCAGATATTATGTTTTTTAGGGGGGGGGGTACTTAGAATTTGCCATTTTATCAAAATGTGTGTTCTGCACCTGTTATTCCTATTAGATGCTCCCAAAAATATTACAGCTACATTTATTTTACCTTAAACAGTGATTAGCCATGGACTTTATATGTGTGTATTGTCACAATTTTGACTTTGGCCTTAATATGTGTTGTTTTTTTTTGTTGGTATAGCTGAACTTGGCTATTTTATTGAAATATGTGCATTTAGAGGGTCGATTCTGGATAACTCCTGATTGGTTATATCAGTAAGCTGTGTCAGATATTTGAATTTTTGATTATCAAGTGCTTAGATGTTTATGTTTTATATCAAACCGCGGGGGCATCATATGTGTCTAATAGACACAAACAGAGTAGCTAAATTTTATCCAAAATTTGAATATAAACACATCAGGAAAAACATTGGATGGTGGCAGCGGGCCACGGGGGCATTTACTCTCTAGTTTAACTTCTGGAATCAAATGGGGGAAGCGGGGGTATTCATGTATATTAATGGGCTTTGCTCAGTTTTCTAGTTTTTACTTTTTTCCTCATTGACCGCCCCCGGCATGTGTTGCTTCAATTACACATTTTAGCCGCAATCGATGTTGCTCAACATTTTTATTCTCTTCTTGTAACCCTGGTGCTTTCAGCTGGATAACCCTTGGCATCGCCCAAGTTGGCACTCCATGGCGGGTGGGGAGCAAGGGAGTGACCTTGATATAATTTTTGTCAAGAATACAGCTTATGTGCACGCTATGGGCCTTCTTGATCTCGCTTGAGGGGTGAATATTGTTCATCTCTTGTTGAAGACCCTCAGGCGACACCAAGATGTAGACAGGAATAAAAGCCATATCCTTGATAAACAGGAGTTTTCTATGTATCGTGTGCGTTTTTGTCACATGTACGTTCACTCCACATCCTTTTATTTCTCCTATTGAATAAAATTGTGAATATTAACGAAACTTTCTGTTCAGATTTTTGATGGTAATGATTATGGTATCGGAGATAACATTTCATTTAAATTAATTGTAGCTTGAATGCTGTCGTCTGCAAGTCTGCATGACGCTTATCGATATCTAATTGTGGGGTTAAATTAATAAGACACTTGACACAACTTCATATCGCTCTGTGAGATTCTGTTGATCTCTTTCAACATGTGTCACCAGGCCGAATTCAGACGCAGAAGTTGAAGCGATGTGTATTGCCTCCATTTTATTTCATAAACAAACTTGTAGGAATATGGGGTGTGGAACAATCGAGTTCGAGTTCGAGTTACGATTCAAGTTAAATTTCAAGTTAAAGTTCAATGTACAATTCGAGTTATCATCCGAGTTCGAGTTGATTTTCGAGTCAACTCGAGAATGGATTGAATCCTAGCTCCCTACCCTGAAAATAAAAAGTCCGTGCCTTATATCACTGGAAAGCGGGTTAAAGACAATTATTTTCGTACATTTTGCAAATGCATTTTGACCACTAGTTCGGTCTTTTTGAGTATAACTTGCACATATCACTCAAAAGTAATACAAGCCAAAAATGTTGAAATCAATCTTATCTCGAATTTTAACGCTAACTCGAAACGTCACTCGAAAGATGGTACTACAAAAACAACAATTCGAGTTAAATATAACTCGCCTTTCAACTCGAACTCGAATGTTAACTCGAACTGTGACTCGAATGTTAACTCTAACTCGAACTTGATATCATAGTAAACGGAAATTATGTCCTTAGCTAGCTGTCAGTAACTGCGAGCATTTGTCCGGACAGTACCTGTGTGTATTGTCTTCATGTTTTATGTACTTCATTGATTTATTCACTTTCTACCTTTTTGGGGCCATTTAGGGCTTACTATATGGTGTGAGGTTCCTCACTGTGTTGAAGACCATATTGTGACCCCTAGATGTTTTGTTTTTGGTCGTTTTAACCTGGATATGGGATGTTGTCTCCTTGACATTTACCCCATTTCCTTTCTTTTTCATATTTAACTCTAACTGGAACTTTAACTCGATGGTAAGCCACACCCTACAGTATCAATTTCGAAAATGTCAACCATGATATATATATATCTTGCAAATTATATAATTAACCAATCAGATAACAGGATTAAAGACAAGCTACTTTAGAATTGTGATTAATGTGAATCCGTTTTCGTTTTAAACCTTCTGTTGTTAAAAACATATGTACAATGAAGATAAGATCAAAATTATATTGATACGACCGAACCAAATTTCTTTATGCAAAACACGATTTAAACAGGGTCGAACACCGGCGCACGAAAAGGAGGTTTGTAAGGGTTAATACCTTCTTTAATCCATTTCATCATTACCTGTAGGTTGAGCGGTTGTAGTTGCGTCAGCTGTTATAATCAGAAGCGGTGCTTTATTGTTACATCTGTCATACTGGCAGCAGGCACCGTTAACGTCGATATTCTTCTTTCGATGGTCTGGGCCAAGGTATCCTTCACAAGTCTACAAGAAAAATTTGCAAAAAATAAAGAGCAAACTGTGTGTTTGTTTCGATTGTTAATTATTTTTTCTCAAATTTTGTGAAAGACACTTTTTAAACCAAGAGAAAAATAAGTCACCAAATCGGGAGCTTTAAGAGGTTGTGGTCAGCGATCGTGACTTTGTTTTGTCGATAAAGCAACTTGACGTGTATGTTCTTTTCAGAAATATCGTTTTCATGCACCAAACCTAAACTTTTTCTCAGGCATTCGAGGATATGAGGAAAAACATTTCATTAATTCTATCGTCAATCTTACGAGTTAGTTTTAGGTCGTTTAACATTAATGTAGCAGTTTCGCCAATCACATGTTTGCATTTAATTACCAGTATTGAGTCGACTCATTTTAACTATGGAATCTGATTTTTTTCGTGTCTACGGTTTTGGCTTTGATTATATCTTTTCTCAAAAGGCTGATGGTGCACGTATAGCAGGAGAAATTTACACCGTCGACAAACCTTGTCTGACTCCTTAAGAAATTCATGTTAACATGTTAAATCCACATACAAAATGTAATTGTATATGCTTAATGGATTTTAAAACATAAGTTTAGTCGGCCTACGCTTTTATGTTATACCCCTGGTAAGAAGGACGTGACTTAATCCCTTCTTTACTCCCATTCACGAATTCCATTGTGAAAACCAAGCTGAGTCCAAACATTCTTACAGAATGGATCATGATATACAATTTTCTTTTCTTTGATGATTTTTGGTTTTACAGACTTTTTACCATGTGTTTTCGTTTGTAAAAATTGCATCAATTTATAACTATTATGTGATTGGTTAAATTCCCATAAAATCCATATGACTTTGTATGTATTGTTCATATTATATAATTATAGCATTTCAACGAGATCCATATGAAGTATAATATAAGAATAAAGTAATATTGAAAGAGGGTTTACCACATATTGATCGAATAAAGAAGTATCATAATTGTTTTATTATATTCGATTGACGTTGTACAAACAAAAGGGGCGAGGGTATATCTAGTTTGGACGTAGGAGAGGTGTGGCTTGGAAATGTCAATCATCGTTAGTATTCATGATGATTTATAATGTTTAACTGTGCAATTTCACATATTATGGAGCAGGTTCATTGTATACTTTATACATAGAAACAAAAGTAAAAATATAACAAGAACAAAAAAAATAAATCTAGGATCGATCTCCCATTTTCACAGCAAGCACGGTTTAGGAAACGAAAGATGACTGAAGAAGAATGTTAATAACTTACGTCTTTCATGGCGCATCCCATTCTATACACTACTGTAAAGTCTTTTGCAAAAGTCTGTGTCACGTAGCAAAACTGAAATTAAAAAGAATAAAGGCATTCTGTGAAGAAAAGTGATATGATACATTTTTTTATCTGAAACAACAAAAAGCCGCGATCAAGATCTAATTATCATTTATGAAAACAAAGACAAAGAGCGTTTAGTTTGGACCAAGTAGTCTTTAGTTGTAATAAAGAACTTAAAGATTTACTTATCTGGTCTTAAATAGTAACAAATTAAGTATTCATTGCCTAACGTGGAGAAAAATATATACATTGACTTAAGTGGTCTTTAGTTGTAACAGAAATTATTTAGTGACATAAGTGGTCTTTAGTTGTAACAGAAATTATTCACTGACTTAAGTGGTTTTAAGTTTCAACACATAAATTATTGACTGACTAACATGATCAATAGTTGTAACACATAAATTATTGACTGACATGATGCAGTGGTTGTACACTGTGTAGGACTGACTTACGTGATCTTAAGTTGGACATGATTCAGTGGTTGTACACTGTGCAGGACTGACTTACTCGATCTTTAGTTGGACAGGATACAGTGGTTGCACACTGTGTAGGAATGACTTACGTGATCTTTAGTCGGACAGGATGCAGTGGTTGTACACTGTGTAGGACTGACTAACTAG
The DNA here is from genome assembly GCA_002080025.1 of Modiolus philippinarum. NCBI lineage: Eukaryota > Metazoa > Mollusca > Bivalvia > Mytilida > Modiolidae > Modiolus > Modiolus philippinarum. The sequence continues at coordinate 12,526 of MJUU01069079.1, forward strand.
ATCTTAAGTTTGACAGGATGCAGTGGTTGTACCCTGCACAGGACTGACTTACGTAATCTTTAGTAGGACAGGATGCAGTGGTTGTACACTTTGTAGGAATGACGAAAGTGATCTTATGTGGACAGGATGCGGTGGTGGTACACTGTGTAGGACTGACTAACTAGATCTTCAATTGGACAGGATACAGTGGTTGTACACTGTGTAGGACTGACTTACGTGATCTTTAGTTGGACAGGATGCAGTGTTTCTACAAGGTGTAGGACTGACTAACATGACTAACTAGATCTTAAGTTTGAAAGGACACAGTGAATGCACACTGTGTAGGACTTACTTACATGATCTTTAGTTGGACAGGATGCAGTGTTTGTACACTGTGTAGGACTTACTAACTACAGTGAATGTACACTGTGTAGGACTGACTTACGTGACCTTTAGTTGGACAGGATGCAGTGGTTGTACACTGTGTAGGACTGACTAAATAGATCTTAAGTTGGACAGGATAGAGTCGTTGTACACTGTGTAGGACTAATTTACGTGATCCTTAATTGGACAGGATGTATTCGTTGTACATTGTGTAGGACTGACTTACTTGATCTTTAGTTGGACATGGTGCAATGGTTGTACACTGTGTAGGACTGACTAACTAGATCTTAAGTTGGACAGGATGCAGGAGTTGTACACTGTGTAGGACTGACTCACTTGATCTTTAGTTGGACAGGATACAGTGGTCGTACACTGTGTAGGAATGACGAAAGTGATCTTTAGTTGGACAGGATGCGGTGGTGGTACACTGTGTAGGACTGACTAACTAGATCTTTAGTTGGACAGGATACAGTGGTTGTACACTGTGTAGGACTGACTTACGTGATCTTTAGTTGGAAAGGATGAAGTGTTTCTACAAGGTGTAGGACTGACTAACTAGATCTTAAGTTGGAAAGGATACAGTGAATGCACACTGTGTAGGACTGACTAACCTGATCTTTAGTTGGACAGGATGCAGTTTTTGTACACTGTGAAGGACTTACTAACTAGATCTTAAGTTGAACAGGATACAGTGAATATACACTGTGTAGGACTGACTTACGTGATCTTTAGTAAAACAGGATGCAGTGTTTGTACACTCTTTAGGACTGACTAATTAAATCTTTAGTTGGACAGGATAAAGTCGTTGTACACTGTGTAGGACTAATTTACGTGATCCTTAATTGGACAGGATGTAGTCGTTGTACACTGTGTAGGACTGACTTACTTGATCTTTAGTTGGACAGGATGCAGTGGTTGTACACTGTGTAGGAATGACTAAAGTGGTCTTAGTTGGACAGGATGCGGTGGTGGTACACTGTGTAGGACTGACTGACTAGATTTTCAATTGGATAGGATACAGTGGTTGTACACTGTGTAGGATTGACTTACATGATCTTTAGTTGGACAGGATGCAGTGTTTCTACAAGATGTAGGACTGACTAACATGACTAACTGGATCTTAAGTTTGAAAGGATACAGTGAATGCACACTGTGTAGGACTTACTTACATGATTTTTAGTTGGACAGGATGCAGTGTTTGTACACTGTGAAAGACTTACTAATTAGATCTTGAGTTTGACAGGATACAGTGAATGTACACTGTGTAGGACTGACTTACGTGATCTTTAGTTGGACAGGATGCAGTGGTTGTACACTGTGTAGGACTGACTTACTAGATCTTAAGATGGACAGGATAAAGTCGTTGTACACTGTGTAGGACTAATTTACGTGATCCTTAATTGGACAGGATGTAGTCGTTGTACATTGTGTAGGACTGACTTACTTGATCTTTCGTTGGACAGGATTCAGTGGTTGTACACTGTGTGGGAATGACTTACATGATCTTTAGTTGGACAGGATTCAGTGGTTGTTCAATGTGTAGGACTGACTAACTAGATCTTAAGTTGGACAGAATATAGTGGTTGTACACTGTGTAGAACTGACTTACGCGATCTTATTTGGACAGGATACAGTGGATACAGTGGTTGTACACTGTGTTGGACTGACTTACGCTATCTTATTTGGACAAGATACAGTGGATACAGTGGTTGTACACTGTGTAGGACTGACTTACGCGATCTTATTTGGACAGGATACAGTGGTTGTACACTTTGTAGGACTGGCTTACGTGATCTTTAGTTGGACAAGATACAGTGGTTGTACACTGTGTAGGACTGACTTACGTGATCTTTAGCTGGGCATGATGCAGTGGTTGTAAACTGTGTAGGAATGACTTATGTGATATTTAGTTGAACAGGATGCAGTGGTTGTACACTGTGTAGGACTGACCTACGTGATCTTCAGTTGGACAAGATACAGGGGATTTACACTGTGTAGGACTCAATAACTACATCTTAAGTTGGACAGGATTCAGTGGTTGTACACTGTGTAGGACTGCCTACTAAATCTTAAGTTTGACAGGATTCAGTGGTTCTACAGTGTGTTGGACTGACTTACGTGATCTTTAGTTGGATATGATGCAATGGTTGTACATTGTGTAGGACTGACTAACTAGATCTTAAGTTGGACAGGATTCAGTGCTTGTGCACTGCGTAGGACTGCTTTACGTTATCTTAAGTTGGACAGGATACAGTGGTTGTACACTGTGCAGGACTGACTAAGTAGATCTTAAGTTGGACAGGATTCAGTGGTTGTACACTGTGTAGGACTGACTTACTTGATCTTTAGTTGGACAGGATGCAGTGGTTGTACACTGTGTAGGAATGACTAACGTGATCTTTAGTTGGACAGGATGCAGTGGTGGTACATTCTGTAGGACTGACTAACTAGATCTTTAGTTGGACAGGATACAGTGGTTGTACACTGTGAAGGACTGATTAACTAGATCTTAAGATGGACAGGATTCAGTGGTTGCACAATGTGTAACAATGACTACCGTGCTTCATTTGGACTGGATTCAGTGGTTGTACACTGTGGAGGACTGTCTTACGTGATCTTTAGGTAAACAGGATACAGTGGTTGTACACTGTGTAGGACTGACTAACTAGATCTTAAGTTGGACAGGATTCAGTGGTCGTACACTGTGTAGTACTGACTTACGCGATCTTTAATTGGACAGGATACAGTGGTTATACATTGTGTAGGACTAACTGACTAGATCTTAAATTGGACAGGATTCAGTGGTTGTACACTGTGTAGGACTGACTTACGCGATCTTTAATTGGACAGGACACCGTGGTTGTACACTGTTTAGGAATGACTTTCGTGATCTTTAGTTGGACAGAATGCAAATATTGTGCACTGTGTAGGACTGACTTACGTGATCTTTAGTTTGACAGGATGCAGTAGTTGTACACTGTGTAGGAATGACCTACGTGATCTTTAGTTGGACAGGATGTGGTGTTTATACACTGTGTAGGACTGACGTACGTGATCTTTAGTTGGACAGGATGCAATTGTACACTGTGTAGGACTGACTAACTAGATGTTTAGTTGGACAGGGTGCAGTGGTTATACACTTGCCAGGACTGACATACGTGATCTTTAGTTGAACAGGATGCAGTAGTTGTACACTGTGTAGGACTGACTTACGTGATCTTTAGTTGGACAGGATGCAGTAGTTGCATGTACACTGTGTAGGACTGACTTACGTGATCTTTAGTTTGACAGGATGCAGTTGTTGTAAACCGTGTAGGACAGACTTACGTGATCTTTAGTTGTACATGATACAATTGTACATTGTCTAGGACTGACTTGCCTGATCTTTAGTTGGACATCATGCAGTGGTTTTACACTGTGTAGGACTGACTAAAGTGATATTTAGTTTGACAGGATGCAGTTGTTATACACTGTGTAGGACTAACTTACGTGATCTTTAGTTGGACATGATGCAGTGGTTGTACACTGTGTAGGACTGACTTACGTGATCCTTAGTTGGACATGATGCAGTGGTTGTACACTGTGTAGGACTAACTTACGTGATCTTTAGTTTGACAGGATGCAGTTGTTATACACTGTGTAGGACAGACTTACGTGATCTTTAGTTGTACATGATACAGTTGTACATTGTCTACGACTGACTTGCGTGATCTTTAGTTGGACATGATGCAGTGGTTGTACACTGTGTAGGACTGACTTACGTGATCTTTAGTTGCACATGATGCAGTTGTTATACACTGTGTAGGACTGACTAACGTGATCTTTAGTTGGACATGATGCAGTTGTTATACACTGTGTAGGACAGACTTAAGTGATCTTTAGTTGGACATGATGCAGTTGTTATACACTGTGTAGGACNTTCCACCAATGTCTCACATTTATAACAGGGTATTTGTTGTTCATCGAGGCGTAAATCCCTCCACCTAAATGTATGCTATTTTCCTCCTCAGAAATGGTTCCGGAACGATAGGCTTCGAAATATTTTTCTATATGACTTACAAAGGACTCCAAACATTTCCATCTGCAAAGGGAGAACATCACTCCTTTTTTGTAGGGTATAACTTATCATCATATTGGGTAAATTGTCTGATGTGTATCTGTACTTCATCTTTGTAGATATTCGCTACGACGTACACTTTGTCTCCTATGTGTATCATACATCTTTCGTTCTGCTTTGTCTCTAAAAGGTCGTCATCTATTATCAATGTATCTTGTGTATCATTTTCAGAAGAGTTTTTATTATCAATCATATTGGTTGAATTTTCTTTTCTCATTTTCTTCACTTCATCGCATATTTTCTCCTCTAATTGTCGTTTGGAAAACATTTTGTTTGTAGTCAGTTTAGAGGTGTGATAAAGACAGGTAAATCGATTTCCTTTTATAGTCTTTTGACACCTATTGTTATGTAAATTAACTATATATTTAATTCCGCATAAGATTCTTTGTGGTTTTGGTGACAGGATTTATTTATCAAACAACATTTTTTTGTTTTTTTGAACTGTCATTCATTTTGACATGTTTATTATCCATAAAAATAAGGTAAATTCTTCACGTTGTTTCTTAATATTGATGGATCGGAAGTAAGGGGTTTTATTACGGTACTTATTTTTCGCTCTTTGATCTGTCAATCATTTTTGACAAGTTTATGCCTGATTTACATAATTTATTGTTTGAGGTCATCATTACATGACAGGTGATTGATGGAAGTGGTCACGTGATTCTGTCAACCAATCAGAGGTTGAGGGCTTACGGGGTATATACTACTCATACAACAGTTATTATGACCCCTTCTGACTTTCTTAGTCCTAAATTAGTGCTTATTTCACACATAATGAGCCGGTAAACTTTCTTATCTAAATAACAAAATACCGAAGTTACTGTAAATTTAATTAATAATGAAATAATCTATATATGGTTTGCCTGACTTATAATCTATAAAATTTCATTACAAACAACAAATTCACGACTTATGTATTGAAACTGTATTTTGAAAATAGAAAATTTGTGAAGGTATTTATTTCTTCTTTAATTAAACACATAAAGAATAAGCATTTTTCAACAAAATATTGTCATGTTTTTGTCCGCTTTATGATTACTTGTTTGACATTGCATGGCAAGACCAAGTTATGAAACCTCATAATAAGCTATAAATATTAACTGGCTTTCTATAATGAACCTTTAAAACTCAATTAATGCTGATTTAAAGGACAATGAAAGAAAGCATCAGTTTTTAACAGAAATTTATGCATAGTTTTTAATGATAACTCTTCACCGATTTTAAAGTAATTTTGGAGATATTTAAACTTTTCACAATCAATACCTATACTTATAGAGCAAAGTAATAAAACCATTCATAAAATTGTCTGCCACGTTGCACAATTGAAAGTTAAATACTGAGATCGAATTGATATTTTTTGAAAATTCGATTTCAAAACAATTAAGCAAGTTAACACCTAGAAAATTATTACAGCTGCTTCTTATATTTGATTATAGTTAAGTTTTTTTTTTATTTTATCTTTTTCCATATTACACTGCATGCTTACCAAATGTTTTCTTGGAAGTTCTTAATGTAAAAACTAAACAGACCATCTAAATACTTGCATATTGTACAATATTTTACTGGTTAGTATAAGTCTTGTTCTTCAATGATTTTCACACACAGTTCTTCAAAAAATTTCACGCACACTGTAACACAAACATATTTGATATAGTAGCTTTCCGCGTGCTTAAGTTTATGTGGGTTCATCTTGCTCTTAGGGATTAGAAGAACCTGAGTACTTTGGTTACATCATTTCATCATTCCTTTACATGTAGACTTTTAAAAGAGTATATCCTTTTATTGCATGTGCATAGAAATATATGTTACTTTAATTGTTCGGAGATGATATTCAGCTTTTGTGGATCGTTATATCATATAGTGATGTCAATTCCCCTAGATATTTCTTCGTCAGCTTCTCGTGTTTCCAAATAAGATTACTTTGGTGTGTCATTACTTCTCTTACAGATTCGAGTATCTTAAGGGCTATTTATTATGTGTCCAGCTAATAACTGTGTCAGGATCCTTATTGTGTCCTTACAGTTACTGTGTAAAGCTCTTAACTGTGTCAACATTGACATTTACATTACACCTGATCAAATTTCAGTAGTCGACATGCTGTGGGTCGTGTCATGCTGCGATCGGTGTAGCTCTTTATGTCATAGAGTGATGTCAATTCCCCCAGATATTTCTTCGTCAGCTTCTCGTGTTTCAAAATAAGATTACTTTTGATTGTCATTACATTGCAAAGTAAACATAATCACATCGAACAGGAAATTTGCTAATTGTATACATCGGAAAACGAATACCGAAGCAAAAAAAGATGAAAAGGGGAATTCTAAAATCGAAACTAAAAAATAACGGCCACCATATCCAACATATATTGAGACAGGATGACAAAACAAACACACAAAATCGAATAAGAATGCAACAAAACTAAAGCACTAGCGGAGTGCACCCCTACAAAAACTGAAGTATCATCAGGTGCTCCGGAAAGGTATTTGAGTCTATTAAGATGTGTTCTGTCCCTTTNATGCAAAACACAGCACAAAAGTTATAACAAAAAAAAAAAAAAAAAAAAAAAAAAAAAAAATCAGAACAGAACAGAATTACCAGGAGCCGAAATCCAACGGACAAAGAGACAAAGCAGGTGCAAAAATAATGAAAGTATTGATAGCAAATAGACATGTAGATAAAATGGAGTTGGTATGTGATGTATTCGCTGTAATTGAATATAAAACGCATTGTTTGTAATGTTACGGAATAACAAAATACCAAAGTTACTGTTAATTTATTTTCTGTGCATGCATATGCCCATTTCGACAATTTATGTCTCATCAGTGGAGATAAAACCAAAACATTTGGAAAGATACATCGTGGAATCTTCATTTTGCTCCACTGCTGAAATGTCTATTGAACTAACCAAGAATTTGTCTGCAGTCAAAGGCAGGCATCAAGCATACTGTGAAATTATTCATGCCCGAATTGACATAAATCACATTTGAATACTTAAAAATTCGAAAGATTTATTGGAAAATCCTGTTCATTTTCTCAAATATATTCTCTGAAAACATTTTATTTTTCCACACGGTATACCACGCTTCCTCGTGATTAATTGCGATCGCGAATGAAGAACATAATTCAAAAAACCTTTGATGATTAAAAAAAAATGTAGTGTTATGATTATAAATCCACATTTTTTTTCAAAAAGCAATTTACAAAAAAGTATGTTACAATGAACTAAAGGTGTGCATTATGATTGATTTTCTCATTGATAATTTTGTCAAATTTGGAGGTGCAATTTATCAGCAAGTTGGCATACGAATGGACACTTATTGTGCTCCTCTACTCGCAGACTTATTTTTACTTTCTTACGAGACTGAATTTCAGCAAGGACTCGCAAAAGATCATGAAATAAAAGATGCTAGATCCTTCAATCTCATTTAAGGATATATTGATGATTTTCTAGCCATCAATTACGTATCTTTTGCTAAAAGGACCCCGTTAATATATCCGCCAGAACTAGAGATAAAGGAAACGACAGAAACCACTACGTTTACATCTTTTTTGACTTACAGCTGGAATTGGACGAAGATTGTCATCTCAGTACTAAAATTTACGACAAAAGGGACGATTTTAGTTTCAAAATTATCAATTTCCCTAGTTATCTCCGTGACCGCCTTAATAATCAAGGCTTCAAAAAAAAAATCCGTCTCAAACGATCTTTAGATAAGTTCATTTATAGATATCAGTCAATTTTGGAAAACTTCCAAGATTCGGTCTGAACTTTGATTCAAGATTCCTTTTTTACTTAGTACTGGGATGGTCGTTTCTTTTAACTGTCTATTACCTTTCAATAGCAATTGCTGTTGAGTTGCTACTGGACACTACCAGTCTGAAGGGGAGGTTTGGCTAGCCATTAAACCGGTTTGACCCACCATTTCTTTTGAAATGCCTGTTGTAGTCGACAATTGTTCCGGTGGTTTCCACCTGCTTGTGTGTCTTTTTGTCTCATTGACTTCGGCTTCTGACAACTCTAATCGGTCATTTTGTTATTACCCAAATGTGCATGATGATTGTTTGTATCCTTCGAGAAACCATATCACCACCCGGAAAAGCCTTCGGTTTAAATAAATTACATGGCATGCTTAGGGAGACGAATCTTATTTCACATGACATACAATGCTATATGATAATTGTATAGAAAGGGTTAAACAACAGCTTGCCATAATAATCCGATGCCTTTAGCTGTTATATTATTTATCTTCAGGGGATATTTGAGGTTTGATTTAACGTTTTAGGAAAACTTCCTTCACTGTTGCTATGTTACAATGAATGTTTACAGATTTGCAACAGGATAGATATTCAGGACATTCAGGTTTTTGTTTTCAGATTTAAAATATGAATCAGTGCTATTTAGTATTGTGCATGACCGTTTTTGTTTATCCAAAAAAGTTTGATAGCTAGCTTGAGTCGATACTTGGCTTTGGTGATGAAAATAAACAAACAATTTATTAGATGTGTTGACACTTAATAGAAACAGTAAATTGGTCTAGATATCAAAAGGAAATGTCATGCGCCTTAAAAAAGACACTTTAACATAATTGTAAGAACGAGTGACAAGTCCTATTTTTTTTTCCTTAAGACCTAAATAGAGGATCTTAATCCTAATCAAATGGAGCAAAATGTTTTGATAGAGACATCTCATACCAAAAAATCTTTCAAATTAAAATGAAGTACAGTACAATAGGATATTGTTATAATGATGTACTAAATGAATGAAATTGTTTCTTTGTTGAAATAACTATGAATATCATTAATTTTCTTTTGTAGTGATTGAGAAGTGTGAAATGCAAAAAATACCGAAGTTGTATCAAACAATAAATTTCGTTATGCTGTACACGTGTTTCAAGGAGTAACCTCTCACCAGCAGCATTAAAATCAAATAGTATGAAAATCAGCAAATAACATTTCTTTGTTTATGATATAGTCAAGTTTTGTATTCAATAAATACACGCATTAATAAATACATTAGGTAGGCTGATAGTATCTTTGATTTTTAGCCCCTACAGCTACGAAGAAGCTTTGGACGTAAGATATCACACAAGACGAAATCCAACAGGTTAAATAACACCCTATTCAAGACAATCTTTAAATTAAAAAAATGTTGCATTGAAATTATTATCACAAATATAATAATATTTGATAACTTATGAAATCATTACCTTAAAATAAATACAGCATTGTAAAATGTATGTAACTGAACAGATAGGATTATATTTCACACAATGCATAGTTCAACTAATTCCTAACTGCGGAGGTATATTCCAAGTCGTATTAATGTTGTAAACAAATATCACATTTTTAGCGCGGGTTAGTCAAAGGTAAACATTATCATACAACAGTTATTATGACCCCTTCTGACTTTGTTAGTCTTAAATTAGTGCTTATTTCACACTTAATGAGCCGGTAAACTTCCTTATCTAAATAACAAAATATCGAAGTTACTGTAAATTTAATTAATAATGAAATTATTTATATATGGTTTGCCTGGCTTATAATCTATAAGATTTCATTACAAACAACAAATTCACGACTTATGATTGAAACTGTATTTTGAAAATAGAAAATTTGTGAAGGTATTTATTGCTCCTTTAATTAAACACATAAAGAATAAGCATTTTTCAACAAAATATGGTCATGTTTTTGTCCGCTTTATGATTACTTGTTTGACTTCGCCTGGGAAGACCAAGTTATGAAACCTCATAATAAGCTATAAATATTAACTAACTTTCTATAATGAACTTTTAAAACTTAATTAATACTGATTTAAAGGACAAGAAAGAAAGCATCAGTTTTTAACAGAAATTTATGTATAGTTTTAATGATAGCTCTTCCCCGATTTTAAAGTAATTCTGGAGATATTTAAACTTTTCAAAATCAACATCCTATACTTATCGAGCAAAGTAATAAAATCATTCATTAAATTGTCTGCCACGTTGCACCATTGAAAGTTAAATGCTGAGATCGAATTGAAATGTTTTTGAAAATTCGATTTCAAAACAATTAAGTAAGTTAACATCACGAAATTATTACATCTGCTTCTTATATTTGAGAGCATTTCAGTTTTTTTTACTTTATCTTTTTCCATATTACACTGCATGCTTACCAAATGTTTTCTTGGAAGTTCTTAATGCAAAAACTAAAAAGACCATCTACATACTAGCGTATTGTACAATATCTTACTGGTTAATATAAGTCTTGTTCTTCAGAGAATTTCACACACACTGCAACACAAACATATATGATAAAGAAGCTTTCCGCGTGCTCAAGTTTATGTCGGTTCATCTTGCTCTTAAGGTTTAGAAGTACCTGAGTACTTTGGTTACATCATTTCATCATTCTTTTACATGTAAACTTTTAAAAGAGTATATCCTTTTATTGCATTTGCATAGACATATATGTTACTTTAATTGTTCGGAGATGATACTCAGCTTTTGTGGATCATTATATCATATAGTGATGTCAATTCCCCTAGATATTTCTTCGTCAGCTTCTCGTGTTTCCAAATAAGATTACTTTGGTGTGTCATTACTTCTCTTACAGATTCGGGATCTTAAGGGCTATTTATTATGAAGACTAGTTTGTGTCCAGCGTATAACTGCGTCAGGATCCTTATTGTGTCCTTTTAGTTACTGTGTCAAGCTCTTAACTGTGTCAAAAGGGACACTTAAATTACACCTGATCAAATTTCAGTGGTCGATATGATGTGGGTCGTGTCATACTGCGCTCGGCGTAGTCCTTTATATCATATAGTTACGTCAATTTCCCAGATATTTCTTCGTCAGCTTCTCGAGTTTCAAAATAAGATTACTTTGGATTGGCATTACATTACAAAGTAAACATAATGACATCGAACAGGAAATTCGAAAACCGAAGCAAAAAAGATGAAAGGGGAATTCTAAAATCGAAAATAAAAAATAAAGGCCACCATATCCAACATGAATTGAGACAACAAACAAGAATGTAACATAACTAAAGCACTAGCAGTGTGCACCCCTACAAAAACTGAGGTATGATCATGTGCTCCGGAAAGGTATTTGAGTCTATTAAGATGTGTTCTGTCCCTAGGTCTATGCCTTTTTTAAATTGTATGCAAAAAGAAATTTTCCACAATATAAAGGTTAAAACAAAATAACAGAATTATCAAGAAATCCAACGGACAAAGAGACAAAGCAGGTACAAATATTAATGAAAATAATGACAGCATATAGACATGTAGACAAAATTGTGTTAATATGCGATGCATTTTCTGTAATTGAATATAAAACGCATTGTTTTCAATTTTAAGAAAAGATACATCTTTTCATGCTCGAAGTGACATAAATCACATGTGAATACTTAAAAATTTGAAGGATTTATTGGAAAATCCTGTTTATTTTCTTAAATATATTCTCTGAAAACATTTTATTTTTCCACACGGTTTACCAAAAAAAAAAAGTAGTATTATGATTATAAATCCACATTTTTTTCAAAAATCAATTTGCAAGGAAAAGTATGTTACAATGAACTACAGGTGTGCAGTATACTTGATTTTCTAATTGAAAATTTTGTCACATTCGGAGGTGCAATTTATCAACAGCAAGTTGGCGTACGAATAGACACTTATTGTGCTTCTCTACTCGCAGACTTTTTTTTTACTTTCTTTTGATACTGAATTTCTTCAATGACTCCCAAAAGATCATAAAATAAAAGATGCCAGATCCTTCAATCTCATGTAAGAATATATTGATGATGTTCTAGCCATTTATAAGTATCTTTTGCTAAATGGACCCCATTAATATATCCGCCAGAACTGAAGATAAAGGAAACGACAGAAACCACTACATTTACATCTTTTTGGACTTACAAATGCAATTGGACGAAGATTTTCATATCAGTACTAAAATTTACGACAAAAGGCACGATTTTAATTTCAAAATGATCAATTTCCCTAACAAGGACAGTAATATTCCAGCTCCACCCGCTAACGGAGTGTATGTTTCACAGTTGATTTGTTACGCAAGAGCTAGCACAAAATAAAGACTTTCTCATTAGACATAGATATCTCCGTGACCACCTTAATAATCAGGACTTAAAAAAAAACCCGTCTCATACGATCATTAAAAAAGTTCATAAATAGATATCAGTCTCTTTTGGAAAAATTCCAAGTTTCGGTCCGAACTCTGATTCAAGATTCCTTTTTTACTTAGTACTGGAATGATCGTTTCTTTTAACTGTCTATGAACTTTCAATAGCAATTGCTGTTGAGTTGCTACTTGACACTACCGGTCTGAAGGGAGGTTTGGCTAGCCATAAAACCGGTTAAACTCGCCATTTCTTTTGAAATGCCTGTTGCAGTCGACAATTGTTCCGCTGGTTTCCACCTGACTGTGTGTCTTTCTTTCTCATGGACCTCGGCTTTTGACAACTCTAATCGGTAATTTCGTTATTACCCAAATGATTATGATGATTGTTTGTATCCCTCGAGAAACCATATCACCACCCGGACAAGCCTTCGGTTTAAATAAATTACATAACATTTTAAGGGAGAAGAATCTTACATAGCATGACATACAATGCTAATGATAATTGTATTGAAAGGGTTAAACAATAGCTTGCCATAATAATCCGATGCCTCTAGCCGTGATATTATTTATCTTCAGGGGATATTTGAGGTTTGATTTAACGTTTTAGGAAAACTTCCCTCATTGTTGCTTTGTGCACACAAGTCAACATTTGCAACAGGATAGATATTCAGGATTTGAACTATGAATCAGTGCTATTTAGTATTGTGCATGACCGTTTTTTTGTTGAACTAGAGAAGTTTGATAGCTAGCTTGAGTCGATACTTGGCTTTGGTGATGAAAAAAAAACAAACAATTAGTTAAGTTTAAGAGCAAGATGTGTTGCTACTTAATAGAAATAGTTAATTGGTCTAGATATCAATGGAAATGTCATGCGCCTTAAAAAAAGATACTTTATCATAATTGTAAGGACGAGTGACAAGTCCTATTATTTTTTTCTGAAGTCCTAAATAAGGGATCTCATTCCTAATCAAATGGAGCAAAACGTTTTGATAGACATCTCATACCAAAAAATCTTCCAAATTACATGAAGTACAGTACAATAGGATATTGTTATAATGATGTGCTAAATGAATGAATTGTTTTCCTTGTTGAAATTGCTATGAATATCATTATTTTTCCTTATCAGATCTTTAGGTCACAACGCATTAGCTGGTCGCTTCGAAGGAATAATAGATGGGCTATCAAATCTTAAACAGCTGTATGTATTTTGTAACCGAATGTAGATAATGAAAAAATAAACTGTGCTTTTTACTAACTAATAAGGATTTGACGTGTATAGAGACTTTGTCTCATGTGAATTTACTCCATATCCCTCCATTGATTATTGGCGAAGTTGTAAAACAACCAATATATTTGCCCAAAATTGTACGACCAGGACATGGTGATAATGAAAGCACTATTTTCAGTGAATCAACTTATAAATCTCGTCATATAACACTATCCATCTTTAGAATATAGTAAGGTGATATTTTGCTCCATTACACCCAATTTTTTAGTCATGCAAGGTTTCAGTAGCTCATTTAAGGTCAGTAAGCAAGATTTCATTAGATTGTAGATCTTCCTTCCATGTGAAATAAATCAATAAAGTTTCCATGCTATACTAAGGTAAAAGTCCAAGAGAACCTTTTCCCGCCAATGTTTAAAATGTGAAATAACTTGAAAACAAGGTCCATAACCTATCAATATTTTTTGCTGAGTTTATTCCTTTACCAATGCTCTTTTGATTTATGGTATCAATTTCAAATCGTAGATTTTTTTTAATTTCACCTTACTACATCCTTAAAATAAGTTTCAACCAGATTATAGATAAATAGAATACAGATGTTCACTTTGTTGCTTGCTCTTCAATGAGAAATTGTAACATAAAACGGAGTAACATTTCGAAAGAACGGCAGTAGAATACATAAGGAACAAGGAAGGGATGGTCACAAAAATCAAAGCCCAAAAGACACGGCAAATACAGCAACAGAGAAAAACAAAGACAAAACAATGACGTTAGACAAAAACGATGTACTTGAAGGACACCAGAACCTATCATTTCGACAACAACACGTGCCATCCAAAATCTTCAGGTGCCATGCATTGTAAAAAATAGAGAAAAATGTGCATGTACTGGGTGCCAGTAAAAACGCAACACCTGACATTATTTAATATCAGTTTCCTTTAAATATATAGATGATGTATAATATCTTTTAACAATTATTGGTTTAAGGATTATCTTTGTTTCATCTGTCCAAAAGTGCTGGAAATTAAAAAGACAACGCCAACATCAGCAACCTTCATAGAACTTCACTTTCATATAGACATATCTGGACACTAAAAGTCTATACTTTATGGAAAATGTGATGACTTTGACTTTCCAATTGTGAACCTTCCATTTTGATAAGTAATATAACCATATCTCATGCCTATGGAATCTACATTTCACAACCCATTTAATGTGTACGTTGATTTCGTCAACAGAGCGAAATGACCATTTCAAAAGATACGTAGCCAGCGAAATGTTCGATTCCCGTTAATCAAAAGAAAAAAAACTTTATATAATGTATTGCATTTTCATTAGCACTCAATATAGTTCTTTTGCAATTTAATATGAAGTGATACACAAATTTTATTGTGACAGGGTTATACTCATTTAATGATAACAAACAAAACAAAGACCTAATACGGGAATTTTGAATTGTGTTCAATCTTGAAAAGGTTCTACTTTTAAACGGAAAAAAATCAATACATCAATACATTAAGAGGGAATAATTGATTAACACTGTTAAGCTAATTGTGATTTATATAAAATCGATTTGCAGCGCTTCAGGTTAATTGTTTTCAGTAAATTAAAATTTAGTTAAATAATTGTCATGTAAGAAAAATTTTAAATGCACTACAACTTCATAAATAGTTTGATTTAAATGGTATATATCTATCTCAATATGTTTAGAAATGCAGTATTCCTTCCTACTAATATCTGAGGTGATCGTTTAATGTCCGCCTTCTATTACACGAGTCAGAGTTCCTATCTCGAAAGTCAAACTTGTATTGTAAATATTATAGCATTAACAATATCAGGTGTTCTAAATGATAAGAGACCACTTTTGAGATTTTGTAATTAACACTCGAAAGCTAATCTAGCACTTTCAAACTGAACTTTAACAGAATTGATATCTTAAAACAAAAGTCAATTAATAAAAGGAAAGAAACATACATTTACATGGTGCTCAAATTTCAATGAATACTAATAAAGATAGCTTTATACGTTGATGATGACCCAATTTGTTCCTTCCATGCATCCGTAAAGTTAATTTTTAATGTATATTCACAGGATTGTAACCAATAACATGATAACTGATTTTGATATTGGATTGTTCGACGTTTTGAACAATTTGGAGGACTTGTAAGTACATTGTAAACCATTAAACCCATTAAAATATGAGTAGCGTTATTCTATCTTTGGATGTTAAACGCCACAAACTTCTTTTCTACAATGTTATCGTGACTTTTCAAGAAAATGTACAATGAAATGATGCTAAATATAAAAATAATTTGTTATAATTTTGTTGCAGGGAGAGTAACAAAATAATGCACGTTTGTCGTAATACATTTCAAGCTTTCACACCTGAGATTTGTTAACATCAACACATGGGTCGTAATATGTTAAAAGCTTTCATTCCCGAGATTGACTAACAGACATATACACATCAACTCATGAGTCGTAATATATTGCAAGCTTAAGAAACATAGACGTCTTTATACGTTACAAGCTTTCAATCCAGAGATTAAGTAACATAGACATGGATACATTAACTCGGGTATCGTAATACATTATAAGCTTTCACTCTAGATTAAGTAACATAGACTTTTACACATCAACTCATGTGTCGTAATACGTTACAGGCTTTCATTCCCGAGATTAAGTGACATTATACATGTACACATCAACGCTAACACTCCCGTTCTTTGCATGATTCATTCGTCATGTAAAACAGATGTGTGATTTCTCGGTCTTTGGCATAGATATTCCCACATTTTTGGCATATGACAATAACATTGCAAACTAATACGCTTTACGAATGTCCTTAACAAATACAGCAATTTATCTACAGAGCGTTGTTTCTGTCTGAAAACAAGGATATATCAAACTACTTTTGTAATTTTAACTACACCATTTGATTGCAGAAACAATACATGTAATCTGATATATTGTTACAACGTTAGCCGA
>MJUU01069080.1:0-35871 GCA_002080025.1 Modiolus philippinarum
TTGGTTTTAGTTCTTTAAAACAAAAGTCATGCCAAGTCTAAGTTAAACACAAAGGTATAGGTGGTTCTAGGACTATGCCCTTTAAAGTTTCATTATTTTACTATCCACACAATTGTTTACAACTGAACATTCTGCACTCTATCAACACTTTTTTGAAAATGTTTATGGTCATAACATTGTTCACAGCCCTAAAATGTAAGAAAACATGACACCAAAGTGATAAATGTGATTAATTATAATCAAATGGGATGATTACTATACGAGTTCGGGATTGCCACTTCCCAGCTATAATCTGTTGTCAGTGATAACTATATCTGTTGTTTGTGATAGCCAAAAAAAAGTGTTACCTCTGAAATAAAATGACGATTTCGTCCATATGAGGAGGTAAATGAATGACAGTTTTTGATATATAATAAATCAAGACCTATATTTTTTATATGTATTAAAATACTAAAGCTAATTTCCGTATTATTGCAAAATTAAACTATTTTTCGGACGATCCCGTGTAATAATCTTTAAAAATGTACTTTAATTCAGCGAAAACTCTCGATCTATGATACTTTATACAGTAGTATTTGACTCATATGTTAACCTATACATATAAAATAAATAGCAAAAACAATAGAAAGGTTCAATGGGATATAAACAAAATTATAATACAATAAAAGACTTACGGTCTGTCACTGCAAACTTGTTTATATATCTGCAGTTGGGATAGCCACTGTAGATGGGATTGCCGGTAATAGGGTGTGTTGAAGGGGAAGTATGAAATAATTGATTTCAAAGATGTATATTTCCAAGATCCAAAATGATATCCCGTTACCAAGGTATAAGAGAGGGTGTTACATTTTGTATTTCCATTGTGTTCATTATTTGGCGGTAAATAAACACTGCCGGGGCACTCACGGGGATCAATGTACCCAATTATGGTAAAATTATACGAAATTAATATGAATATTCCGAGATTTTTGTATCTAAATATTTATTTCGAACGGTAGTCGAATGTTTACTGTTATAGACAAAAAAATCAAATTACGATCACCTGAATGGGCCTCTGACTGGAAGTTGTAATCATGACATATATAGGTAAATTCGATTTTATTTCTAATTATAGGACCATTATTGTAGCAGAATCCACTAACTTTGGGGTTTTATTCTGGTTAATTGCGTGGAAGAAATGTGTTTAAAGTCTTAATCTAAATGTAAAACGGGGAACATCTACAATGGCTGAAAATTACAATCACATGCCACAATCTGCCAGGGAACACTTGCCCTAGCCCAATCTATAACTTTTAATCCTTACTCATAGCCTTAAGCAATCAAGGTAAATACGAAAAAACACAACCCTTAAGCAACGGGTCCCTTTAAGTAAACAAGAACAATTATTGCCGTCAAGTCTTAACACAACGTGTAAATCAAGTATTTTTGACGACCACCTGGATAAAAGCTCAATACTGTATATTTACAGTATAACAAATGTTTTAATACAATAACACCTATATGAACAATGAACTGAAGAACACATGTTTTTATAAAATAACATATATATGAACAATGAACTGAAGAATACATGTTTTTTAACAATAACACATATATGAAAAATGAACTGAAGAACACATGTTTTTTTTTTACAATAACATATATATGGACAATGAACTGAAGAACACATGTTTTTATACAATAACAGATATATGAACAATGGACTGTAGAACACATGTTTTTATACAATAACAGATATATGAACAATGAACTGAAGAACACATGTTTTATACAAAAACAGATATATGAACAATGAACTGAAGAATACATGTTTTTATACAATAACAGATATATGAACAATGAACTGAAGAACACGTTTTTATACAATAACAGATATATGAACAATGAACTGAAGAACACATGTTCTTTTTACAATAACAGATATATGAACAATGAACTGAAGAACACATGTTTTATACAATAACAGATATATGAACAATGAACTGAAGAACACGTGTTTTTTTTTACAATAACAGATATATGAACAATGAACTGAGAACACATGTTTTATACAATAACATATATATGAACAATGAACGGAAGAACAAATATTTTTCTAGTATTGGATGAAAACATATGAATAAATTAACAAATAAACATAAATCATCCGTCAATTTGAATAGTCGTTTTAATCTTAAAATTAAAGTTGTGCCTAACACGAATGCAATTCAACGGTTACTGTGGCTAAAAATAAAGATTTCTAACGTGTAATTCGGTAGACCATACTTTATAATTAATATTCCTGTTTTCTTGACCTGTTTGCTTTTCGTTGCTTCCATTTCGAACTGCACATATTTCGAACACGGCGATTGCAACAGAAAGAGACGAATATGAACAAGCCTTGCGATGCGTTTAAAACTATAAAAATGTAAGAAAATACCTGCACCGAAGTCCATTGGTATATGAAACCAAAAATCCAAGTTACACCAGTAATACAGGTTAGTTTGGTATATATTATCAAGTTGTTTCTTTTTGCACTATTTGCGGTTTTCAAGTTGGGTGCTTTCTGCAGTCGGTATATGACCACAAAGAAAAGTGCAAAGTTACAAAGCAAAATAATACCAATCGGTATAACGAACGTTATTAGTTTCATCTTCGGGTCAGAAATGAAGCATGCGCCCCACCGTATCCGAAATATCCAGATGTATTTTGAATATTAGCAGCTTTGGCAACACTGTACACAATGTTAATGGCCCCGAATGTAACAGATGTCGACATACAATAGACCGTATACACTGCTATTACTCTCATTGATTGATTGGTATTACGAGTCTTCAACAAAAATACGAATACTCGAAACATGTGGATCGACAATGCATCCACATGAGTGCAGATAACCAGAGGTAAAGGGTAAAAATACCAAAGACTGTGCATAGTTTATAGTTAAAGTGCATAAACCCGCCAATCATGTAAAACAGATTTGCCAGTATTAAGTGTCCGGAGAGTATCATATTATTAATTCCAGGAACAGAACAAAGTTCTTTGAAAAAGGAGTACACAATCAATGTGAATCGATAGACTGGAACAAATCCATGATAATACTACTTCTAGGTAGTTATCCAATGCCTTGTCGTCATACGTTTGCTTTACAGCTTTTGTGTACAGTCCTAAGCATACCATAACATAATTACCATGACGTATAACATTACTTAAGTTGTATTTTACATTGACCTGCGGCACCAATAATTCTGTATTAGAAAAAAACGACGTTCTCAATTTTAAACTTTAGTCGTGGGCAGAAGTAGTTCTCGGTAACTGGCACGATGTCCATGAGTTTATCTGCGGGACTATCCAGTTTCAACGTTGTTAGGGAATTGTCCAAGAATTCATCAAACATTTTTTGAGATTCAGAATATTCTCGAGGATAATAAACACACATTTCCTCAATAGCGTTCAAATATTCCCGCTCAAACGTCATCTTGGATATCATTTCAATTTTTACTCGAGATGTCATGTTTATTTCCTGTACGGATTTTATCAGTTTGAGATATTTATATTGTTCGTGATGCCTTTGAACTTTAATAATTACTTTGAAAATAATTTTTGATTCATTAGAAGTAGACGTATTGGAACTAAAAATGCATATCTTTATGTGATCTCTATGATCAAATTTGAAATTTATTGTGTCTGAAAGAGGTAAAATCATGTCTTTTTTGCAAGACAGCATCATGCATTCATATTTGTATTTAAAAGTTGATTTATAAAACACTTGGTACGTTTGATGAGGACTTGTTTTTAAAATGGGTTTACAAGCGTTGTCAACGAATCTTGCATACGGCGGACATTCCACTGTTCTGCACACATTCTGAAAAATACTACTTCAATATAATTTTCATCACTTTGCACATTAGAAATTACATACTCATACATCTGTGAAAGAGAGACGTTATCTTTTAAACGCAACTTTACGATAGAAAAAGAAAAAAAATCAAAGCAATTAATACAAGTAAATATACATTACAAGTATATTTTTCATATGGCATTTTTTTCAAACATATATAAATGTACCGATTTTTGAAATGATTTTAAATGGTCATTCTCCTTCGATATTGAAATCTGAAAAAAAATGAATATGCGGAAAAATTATTAGTAATGTTTCATATTTCTTGACTTGGAGTTGTCCACGTGGATTGGAATTCTGTCAAGAGGAGGTACGAACACTCTTGTTTTTCTAAATTCATCACTCGTATGGTCAGAAGACGTGACATTATTCAATGTAACAAGTGAAAATGCTTAACATATTAAAAAAAATTATATTATAAAAATTTTGTAAATAGAAATCTAAAATAACAAAAATTTGGAAATTAAGGACCATTGTAGCTATAGATGGTTATATTTAACAAAATATTTTCTTTTACATTGATAAAGTACCAGAATTAATATGCTGTTATCAAAAGTGTTATATTGATCAATTTTTAAAAAAAACAGAATTTGAAACTTCCATTTGTTAATAAACGGAACTGGGGACTCATTTTCTTATGAAAGGCCTATTCTATTCCCAATAGAGTGTTTTACGTTTGGTAATTAGAGAAACAAATTGTACACTTTTTCACGTTAATTACGAAATGTGTGAGATCCCTCATGTATAATTTGTAGGTCTTTGTATAACTTTAGAAGAGTAAGTTCCGATTGTATATGTCTTATGCTATGTTTACAGATCAACTCGACTAACCCGACTTTGCTATTTTTTCTCGATCTACGTCTTTAAATTAATTGATCGAGCCCGCTCACGACGTCGACTCGACCTGTACTGGATGAAACACGGCTAACACTCGACCATTCTCGATCTCCTTACGATTTACGTACGACTAATATCGACTTACATTCGACTAACCAGACTTTGTCAAAATAAGCAAGATCTTGACCATATTTGTGTATGATCAACTACATGTGGTCGTAAAAAGATCTTGTAATGGTCGATTGTGCTCGAGTTTTGACCTTCTAAATATGAAAGGAAATGATATAGATTGCTTGCACATGAGATCGAGTCTCTACAAAAACACGTTAATGCCAAGCAATGGAACAACGCTTTTATTGTTGTTAGCCATCTTGAGGCCTTTAACAATGAGCTTCCTCAAATCGCCTAGCACGTTATTAATAATAGGGATAAAATGTTGAATTCAGGAAACAGTTCAGAATGGAGGTAGAGCTGCTATATTTGTGGTCCAGATGGATTGAGCTTCCAGGAAAAGATGATAACTGTGATGGACATGCATGTAACAAAAGTTCAAATTCTCACTTAGCTGATGTCATTAAGCTTGAACTGAAACATTTTCATGATAAGAGCACCAACTTGCACCTCAATTTCTGCCAGCACAGCCGGTCGAATGACTTGTCGCCTGGCCCTCAGCATGGCATCCTTCGATTGTAATAGTAGAATGCCAGATCTGAAGGTATTCTCTTCTGCAAAAGCCCTATTTAGTTCACCTGGTACAGCCAGGATAAGGTTTTGCTACCACTGCATCCATTATCCACAAATTTTTCATTTAAATGTGTTTTCTTCAGAAATCACTGAGGAAAGTTGAACCTAACTTAGTAACTATTAACTTCGGTTGGTTCCATTATAAAACAAAACGTTCGTCATGTCCGCATCTATTCCAAAATAACCACCAACTGGTGGTAAAGTCTAAAATTGAATCTTATTGGAATATATGGATGATGAGGATAATCGTCATCTTAATACACCCAAATGAACTCGAAATTAAAGAGACCACTGATACACTATCATCGACATCATACCTGGACCTATACTTCTACACTGACAATTCTAGACGTCTGAAAACTAGACTTTACGACAAGCGGGATTATTTCAACTTTCCAATAGTGAATTTCCTGTTTTTGAGCAGTTATATCCCCAAATCTCCGGCATATGGCGAGTACATTTCACAACTCATTCGCTATTGTCGTGCCTGAAGTTTGTACAGCGATTTTGTCAATAGCGCGAAATTTCTGTCCCTAAACTTATACATCCAGGGTATGTTCAGTTACTTTTGCAGTTGCCATTACAGAAGTTTTACGGTTGTCACCATGAATTGACAGCCCATTACAATGTGTCATTTCACAGCTGAGAATAGATATCTTTGAGCAGTTGATTACCAGACTGACAAACACCGACTGTGACTAAACCGGGCTTTACTCTAGCAGTGTGACGGGTGACTCCGGAGGAGCAGATCATGCTTATCCTTCTTGAGCACCTGATAATACCTCAGTTTTTGTAGGAGTTCACGCTGATAGTGATTTAGTTATGTGGCGTTCTTGTTCAGTTTTGTTTATTTGTTTTGTCTTTGTCATACTGTCTCGATTCGTGTTGGATGTGAATTGCTGTTATTTTGGATTATGATTTTAGAATTCCCCCTTTCCTCGTTCTTGCTTCGGTATTTGTTTACTGATGTATGTCAGTGATCTTCTCTTAAATCACTGTGTCACAATAGTCCCTGGATGTTCCCCTTTCACAACAATTTCGGTCATGTCTGCATGTAATCCAACATAGCAGTCTAACATTCGACCCTACTTTGGATATCCATTCAAAGATCTACTCTGAAACCGCTTTGTCTACTGGAACCCAACTTTATCAAAATAGGCCTCTTAGACTATGAAAGAGTCATATCATGTCAAAAATAGTCAAGTCAACGCTATAGCCATTGGATGGCTCTTTAATAAAGTGGAGTCGGGTCCAAAGTGAGCGACAGAGGCTCTTGAAAGGGCATTGCAATATTTTTATAAAAAGATGACATGTAATCATGTTACATCCAGTAAAGGTCTTGAGTGATCGAGTTAAAGTCTGAAACAGGTCGCGAAAAATCTTGTAATGGTCGGGTAGGTCTTATGTAGAAAAAAAGGGAATCGTATGAATCGAGTAATGATCGGGTATTAATCGAGAAGCAATTTTGTTGAAGTCGGGTAGAATTCGGCATGATCGGCTTAAAGTTTGAAACTCGATCATACTAGGTTTATACCGCCGATCAAACCAACTCGATCAACTCGGCAATGGTGTTTTATCCCGATCAACGTCATGAAATTCATTTATCGAGCTAGCTCACGATGTCCACTCGACTTTTACCCGATTTAACACGACTAACACTCGACCATTCTCGATCTCTTTACAACTTATGCTCGACCCTCATTCGATCTACCAGATTTCGTCAGATTGAGCCAAACCATAGCCCGATTTGTGTTTGATTAACTAGACGTGGTCGGGAGAAGATCATGAAATGGTCGAGTGTGCTCGAGTTTTGTCCTGTTAGTACGTTTGTATATGGGGATAAAACGTGAAAATTCAGGGAACAGTTCAGCATGGTGATAGAGCAGCAAAATATGTAGCCCATGTGGCTGATGCTTCAAGGAAAAGTTGAATAATGTGATATATATAGAGTAGCAGAGAAGGCGGATCTGACACAGATCGCGTATTTTGGGTTAGACAATAGCAAATGCTTCAAAGTCATCATTTATATAGAGGAACGAATGTTCGCTTTCACATACTAGCAGGCCATCCTCCTCATTTGCGTCAAAATGCGACTGTGCGATTTTCCTGTCATTACATGTAGGACTGATCTGATATATAAAACAGAAGACATATCATCACATGATATGGGTGGTAACCAGATTACAGCAGTTTCCATGTATAGCTTTAAACCTACATTCTGTATAAAAAATCTGGTTTTTAGAAAATGAAAATGGCGAGCAGTTGCCCGTTTGGTGCATCATCTGCCAGGTGCAAATCTAAACGTTTTCTTTATCTTCTAGTACGTATTACAAATGTTCAAAATCGCATTTTTCTTATGTCATTTGGCTTGAATCAAATCTTGTGATAAGAGTACCAACCTGCTCGGAAGAAACAATATTTTATTCTTGAATTCATGTGTTAAGTGAATCTGTTTCTGGAATGTGTATATTGGGTACATTTTGGATTCGATTTCAAATTCTGTCAGCTTAACTAGTCGATTGAATTTAATCCCTCTGCACGTCATCCTTTAATTCTACTATAGTAGCATGCACAATCTGATATTTTCTACAATCCTGATATAACCAGGTTGAGCTTTTGCCATTATTTTGTGTCCGTTGTCCATGAACTTTGCATTCAAATCTAACATTGTCTTAACAAAATTGTGTTAAGCCTGTTAAGATCATGATAAGATCAAAATGGCCAAACAAGATCAAAACAAATCTGTTAGTGCAAAATTGGTAAAAAAAGTCCTTGGATGTTCCAATTTCAAAATAGTAACTATCTTGTCTGAATGCAATCCAACGGGGAACATAATTTAATATTCGACCTTACTTAGGCATTCCAAAGATCTTCTTCTCTGAAACTACTTTCCCAATTGACCAAAATTGAAAACAATAGTCCTTGGCTGGTCCCCACTTGAGATAGTATCTGACAGATTCGAATCATATCAAAGATGATCATCAACAAAACTTGATCACAATAGTCATTTGAGTCCATTGAATGGTACTTTAAAAACTGAAGTAAGGCTCTGATGAGACACTGAGGCTCTTGAAAGCCCCATGTTGTGATATTGTGAAAAGATGACATGCTGTCGTGTTAAATCGAGTAAAGGTCTTGAGTGGTCAAGTGAAAGTCGGATACAGGTCGGGGAAAAAATCGAGTTATGGTCGGGAAGATCTTGTATAAAAAAAAGAATGAATCGTGTTAGCCGAGTAATGATCGAGTACTAATCGAGTTGGTCTGGAAGCAACTCGGCATAAATCGAGAAGCGAATGAGTTAAAGTCAGGTAGAAATCGGCATGATCGGCTAAAAGTTTGAAACTCGATCAAGACCGATCCCTTTTCGACCTCTTCACGACTACCTCGATCAGACTCCGTTTGATTCCCGACCTGTTCTCGGCATATACTGCACACGACCTCTTCACGATAATTTTTGACATGTCAAAAATATTAATATTCGGGAACACAGCTCGAGTTCAGCAGAGCTAGTAAGATCGCCCCGATTTGGTTAGTAGACCGAACACGAGCATTAAAGATCAGTGTCCCGATCGATGAATATTCATGTATATTGATAGGTCGAGTTCAGTCGAGTTGCTTTGATCGGCGGTGTAAACCTAGCATCAAGGCCGATCCATTTACGTCATCTTCACGACTACCTTGATCAGCTCTCCATAAATTTTTGACCTGTTCTCGACTTATAATGCACCCGACCTTTTCACGAAAATTTTTGACATGTCAAAAATATTCGAGAACACAGCTGGAGTGCAGCAGAATAGGTAAGATCATCCAAAGTTGGTTAGTAGACCGAACAAGATCTTTCAATGCCAGTGCCCCGATTAATGAATATTCATGAATATTCATTGATCGAGTTCGGTCGAGTAGCTTTGATCGGCAGTGTAAACCTACCATTAGTAATTCATAGTTTTTCCCCCGACATTCATTCTCTGAAAGTTCATGGAAGGAATGTTTCATTTCTACTTTGCATTAAAATTGAGTGGCTAAATAACACTGTAGGTCGAATTTATGTTTTACATTTATATTATTTGGATTCATTAGAACATATCTATACAACAAATTATTATGAGTATCAATCGTTCAGTCTTGAAATAAATCATCTTCAGAAAATACCAATTTAATAGAATGTTTATATAAGGCTGAGACATAAAACTGTCGATTATTAATTGTTATTATTGCATCTTTTTTGCAAAAACGCTTATGAAAAACAGTCATTAAATATAACCAGATTATGTATCCCATGCCTTTCTGATATTCAAGTGTGTTTTTACACAATATTTTTATGTGAATATTCTTTGAATTATTAACAGAGAAAAGTTTATGTTTATTCATAGGTTTAAATATGTTAACATAATAAAACAAGTTTACTTTTTTTAAGTTATCGTAAATTTGTACAAATACTTTATAATCATTTATTTTTTACGTGTTTTGTTTATCGGTTGCCAAAATTCTATAATGGAAAACTGGTTTGCTTCAACTCGGCCACGAACATGGTTACACTTCCACAATCTGGTTCAGTACAATGAAAAAACTACGATCAGCCTTTAGTTCTAGACATTATTAGACATCTGCAGCTGGTAGCACTTTCCAGCTTCATACAAAATCATTACAGGACAACTTTTGCTACTGTTCTAGAAGATATCACGTCCACTGCGGTAACATGTTCTTGTTGCAGGCGACATAACTGAAACTGGATACAACACTATACAATTATGAATGTTCCTGTGACAGACATGTCCGAAGAAGTCATGTCAGCAGTAACAAAGAAAATGGTCAGGACACTAAAAGAGTATGTATAGACATGTGACAAATAATGTCACGATATAGATGCTTGACATTCTGTTTTCGGAGACAGACGACCCTCACATTAACTTACGAGACCAGGTACGCATTGGGAAAAAATGAACAATTTAGAGCTAGGTACCCAAAAACAACTCAGAGCCTAGAAAAACTTTTTGAAAACCAGAAGGAGTGGGAACAGCCTGTTCATTGTCATGCTTCTGTAGACGATAGATGCCGGGCTGTACAAGCTGCAGGTAGTGAGCAAGGCTCTTATGCTAAAAAACACAAAGGCATAAAGTAGTCATACTACTAAATACATATCACATATTCTACGAATGGATGTGGAGTAAATGTAGATGAGAACATAACATATATGTTAAATCCAACTGCAATAATTTTAATGAGCTGTGTGGCCATTTCGGAAATAAATTCCTCATCAGCAGCACTAGAACCCAAACATAAGAAATCCATAATTTCAGAAAATGTTTCAAATGCATAAAACCAAACGAAATCCGAATATTCAGCAATATCAAATATAGCTAATGAAAAAACTACGATGGAGAGAGTTCAACCTTAAGTTTTAGAATAACATTAATTTACATAATAGTAATTGAACAAGGTGTACACATCATATATCATCTCATGTACAAGTACACCATATTTAAGAAAAATAAAGAGCATACATCTCTAACACGGGGAATTGTTTTACCAACTCCACACTGCATTAAAAGACAAAGTCCTGTATTAAATATTTAACAAAAAGATATGGAGTAAATGAACACGAGAACGTAACACATATGTTTACTCAAACTGCAATAATTTTAATAAGCTCTGTGGCCATTTCGGAAATAAATTCCTCATCAGCAGCACCCAAACATAAAAAAATCTTAAATTTCAAAAAATTTAAAATGCATAAAACCAAACGAAATCCGAATGATAATGAATACCAAATATAGCTAATGACAAAACTACGATGGAGGGGATTAAACCCTATGTTTTAGAATTTACATAGAGTTAGATAATAGTAATTGAACAAGGTGTACATTATACTCAATACACTATTCCAAGACGAACTGAAACGTCGTCTAATATAGTAAAAAATAGCAAAAACAGAGGCTTAAAAAGCCAGCATTTCCTTCCCTGAACAGCAGGCTACTCTTTCAAAGGAAGCTACTCGACGGAAAGTTGAAATAGAAGCAAGCAAAGCAAAGGCAGAAATAGAGGCGAGGGGACCAGAAACAAACATTAGAGCAAATTAAGCGAATGTAGAACTGAAGCTTAGAAAGCAAAAATTGATAAAGAAGCTGCAATTATGACTTATCGGTGACAGAACGATGAGGAGCAGCTGTTATAGCAAAAGCTGAAGCAGTACTCCTAGTACATGATAGTATTCAAACAAAAATGGATAGTGAAGGCCAAATAAGTGAGTTCGCCATAGAAGAAACAGGCCTGCTTCAACGGTTCAAGAATATGTCGAACAACACTTATCCGGTATAAAAGATTTGGAGGTAACAAATACCCCCATTAGTAGTAAAAGGGTCCCCTGAGCTACTAGAAGTCCGAAATATTCCGTCTACAGCACGTAATCCCTTTTGCCCAGCAGTAATTATGTCAAATCAAACAGTATTAAATGAAGCACCGGGAGTGAAATCTACTCAAGCTTATGCTGAAAGACCTTCTTAATCCGAGTCAGTCACATTTCGATCGGATAAAGATGCACCAGCTTTTGAACCATTATAAATGTATCAGCACTTAACAAGTGAAACACCAATACCAAGTTCACAAGCGCTAAACTTGAAAGTTTGACTGTTAATCAAAGTGCTGATGTAACGAGATTCCCTCTTTATACGGAAATGGCATTATCTGGTCTTATAACTTTCTACTACCATGCTGATTTCTACCCTGATTGGAAACTGACTTAAAGTCATTTGTTACTGAAGCCATAGTTTCTGACTTCCAATACATGTATCTTTTTTTGAAATGGCTGGGGTCGAGTTGTAAAAAACACGCTTAAGTATAAGGAGGTCAAATAAAAATGAAATTGAATGTCTGAAAATGTTTTGATTTACCCATATACAAGATTTAGATCCCAAGAAACTGATTACCACATTGTTGAACTTCCGTTTAACATAAAGGGACATTACAACTATTTATTGTTATTGTATTTGAACATATAAAAAAGAATCCCAATTTCCATTCATTTCTTGGATATTTTTTATTCATCATCTGGAATGAGCCATTTGTTAAGCAAGTTACATTATGAACTGCAAGAAAATGGACGACGCACAATAGCCCCCGTTTCTGCAATTTACGGAATTCTTCAAATGTGTTCGAGACATGAACATGATGAATATAATTACATGTAAGAATTGAATGTATTATTTTGAAGTTTCATTGTTGTATGAAAGTGTTGACCGAAGCACCTTTTTCTTCATGTAGTTCTTCGTGTTGAAAATATGCGCCCGGTCAACACTTTCATAACCCCTATGAAACTTCAAAATAATGCATTCAATTCTTATAATTACATTTTAATACAAAAATATAAAAAACAAATTTATTTACAGGAAAGTACATAATGTACATTGGTATTCATTTTTATAGATTCATCCGCCACTTGAACATATGGTCATCTGTGTTTCATTGGAATTGCAACTTCACATTGATATACCAAGTGATCGATGGTCACCTATATCAAACTGACGGAATTCAAATGAATATTCATGAAATGTAATTATTTACAAATGGTCCCAGATTAATCTATATGCCAGAAGTGCAAACAACTCCAAACCATTCCAAAAGAAAACTTAAAGGGTCTAAATATCAGGTATTAACAAAAAGCTGACTCCAAAAGAAACCAAGGGAAACCCAGAAAGGGCATCGGAGTATTCCGCTCCGGTGTAAAGACATCAGAGCAGAACTCGACAGGTGTATTAAGCACAATACAAGATACTCACTTAATGAATGCAGGGTATTAAAGCCAAATCAAATGACAGGTCTTGGAAGGAAATTTATTTACAGTTTATGCCATCTGCATTCGATAATATCAATGAACTTATTAAGTGAAATTCTGAATTGAAAACTGAATTCCAACTTGAGGATATATTTAACATATTTAAAATCACTTTCAATTACAAATTACAGAATTTGCAGTATAAACTTCCTCATAGAATATTGTATACAAACACCTTTCTTGGTAAAAACTGGTATAAAACATCGACAACCGAATAAAGAAGCACGAATGGAGAAAGGGGAAAATTTCAATATCAATTTCCATGAACAAGCCTTCGTGAAGAAGTGTGATGGATCCGGCTGGCAGGTGTTGAGCTTCTCCGTGAAGCACTCAAAGTCCGCATAAATGACGAATGGGGCTCTCATCATCTTTTTGTGATTGCGAAGGCTATGGTGGACCGTTCTTCCGGCATCTCGATCCTGACCGCATCCTTTGGTTGCAATTTTCCATGTGCTCGTCGATAGTGTCCTGTTTGGAGAAGTGGGAAAGGCATCTGCGGCAGAAGAAAAACTCATGTCTGTGCTCCGTCCCCTGGGAGCTCAGAAGTCGAGAAAGGCTCTTTATCCAGCAGTATTGCTGCTTGCCTTCGCGAGTCAGAAAGAGGAGATCTACATGGGTAGGGCATGTATTTTTGGATATCCTGAGTGGGTATATGAAGATCCTATTCCTCATCTTCATCCTTCTTTACGCCATCGAATCCTAAGACGTTGACGTTGATGGTGGGATTCTGCCTCTCGATTTTTTTTATCGCCTTGAGTCGATGCCTTCGAATATAAGCTCTTCTTCCAATTTCTTGTACTGAGCTACGCGGTAGGCATGATTGCTATCTACCTCATCCTGATAAAGGGCCTCCAGCACCGCCTACTGGAAGCAGTGATCGTCCTCATTTTTCACATTGATGATCGCCTTCTTTTTCACGACAGACGATGGGGTTGGTATGAAGGAGCCCCTATCACCCCTACCCTCGAGTGGCCTGAATTGGTTGAGATGGATATTGAGCTTGTCGATGTGTCCGAACGTACACCCGCTCCCTTCTCGCATGTACTTAACCATATTTGCCTTGACCTTCTCCATCATGAAGGCAATCTCCAATTCGAGGTTAGATGATCGGGTGATGGTAGTCATGGCTGATCGAAAGTAAGGAGTGATGTAGGTTTTTTCTCCGGTCGCGGGGTTGGTCTTCATCATCTCTGCTAGAAGCACTAAGTGCACTTTCAGTCCCTTCTTTTTGGCGAGATCATCTGAGATGGTGGTGGAGATTGTGCTCCGACTTAGCTTGAAAAACGTGTCTACGTCATGCGTTCGATGAAAACCGTGCCAACTACGCCATTCAGAGCTTCCCGCCTATCCATGACCTTGATCTCATCCTCGACCGGGGCGTTTTTGATGTCCTCTTCCACCAGCTGGATCAGGTCCTCTCTCTTGAGCTGAGAGTACTTGGTGAGGCCGAGATTCTTTGCTAACGCTTCCAGCTGCTTCTTGCTGAAGACTTCCTGGCGGACTTTCCGGGTGGTTTTCTCCTCGATTAGCTTCACCAAGGCCTCCTTGTTCTTCCCACTGACCCCCCTCAGACCCTCATCCTTAGCTATTTGACAGAGGATCTTTATGGACGCTTTGACCATCATCTTACCCTCGACGTGGATGATATTCTCCTCTTCCGTCTGGCGTGGTTGCCTATTAAGCATCCAGCAGAGACCTTCTTCCCAGGCTTGCTCTTGCAGAACTGCCCCTTCTTCCTATTGAGTTGGGCGCTGCAGCTGGCTTTCTGCTCCCCTGATTGCTCAAATCGCTTTATTTGCTCCGCCCCGCAATTTTGACCCGCTTGGTGTGCTCATCCATCTGTACCAGCTTGGGGGCATTGCAGCACTGATGCTGCGTTTTGGGGGGTTGGGTGCTATCTTCAAAATCTTCTTCATTCTCCAGAAAAAAATTGTGGAACCGATCCATCATATTTCTTTTGGATGTCATATCTTTATTTATATCAATCTGTGACATCCTTCCCTTTAAGGTGTCCTTATCCTCACTTTCCCAGTGGGACGACTTGTCTACCAGCGAATACATATACCATTCTTGTATTTACCCTATACTCAATAGGAATACCGTCCGTTTGCATTTGGCCGTCGGGGTTGGGGGTCCTATGCAGGATTTCCCCTTGAAAAGTAGGGGTGGTGTATAATCGGCCTTTTCTTACTACTACCATGCGATGTATTCTGCAACACATATTTTGTTCTATTAGTTCACCGTATGTTTTTTTTACAATTACCCTTAATCTGATCATATTTAGTAAAACTGAGCTTTAAAGGGTTCTGGAAGATCAAAAGTAAAAAAAATAAGAAAAACTATAGTAGTTGTCGGAACGACAGCTATCCCAGCACTCCTTGTTTGACACAAAATACACAGTTGTTTTACCCCTTGGCATAACTTTTCTCAATATTTTTGAAATCAAACTATTGTTAGACGTTATTTTTATAAAAAGAATTCAAGAATATATGGTTGTTATGCAGAATTCTAAACAATAAATGGTCTTTGAGACTTTCAGGAATTTTACCAAGATTCGAATCAAAATATTTTTGAAATCAAATTGATTAAAATGTTTGTCCTAAACTAAACAAACTATTTAAGTATGGTCGCTAAGTATAATTCCAAAAAATTAAGTGGTAAATTCTAAAACCTAAGGATTAACTCCGTCCATCGCAGTTTTGTCCTAACCTATTTTTGATATTACTGATTATTCGGATTTTGTTTTGTTTTATGCATTTTTTGAAATTATGGATTTCCTTTGTTTGGGTTCTAGTGCTGCTGGTGAGGAATTAATTTCCGAAATGGCCATACAGCTCATTAAAATTATTGCAGTTGGGAGTTAACATATGTGTTATGGTCTCATGTTCATTTACTCCATATCCTTTCGTAAAATATTTGAGAGTTTCAGGAATTTTCCAAGATTGGAATCAATTATTTTTTAAATGGAATTTATCAATATGTTTGGCGTTACTAAGTATGGGTGCTAGGTAAAATTCCAAAAAATAAGTGGTCTTTGAGACTTTCAGGAAATATACAAAAATTGGAATCAATTTTTTTGGAATCCAATTGCTGAAAATGATTGTCCTAATTGAAACAAATTCTAAAAATGTGGTTGCTAAGTAGAATTTCAAAAAATAAATGGTCTTTGAGACTTTCGGGTTTATCAAACTTGGAATCGTATTTTAGAATTCTAATTAATCAAAATCTCGCTTTCAAACAATTGTTAAAATACATAATTATATGCTTAAATTTCAAAAAAAATATGAGTCTTTGACATTTTCAGGAAATTTACAAAAAGTTGGAACCGGAATCGAAATTCCAAAAGCTTATTACAAATCTACAGACCATATTCAACAATTCTGTATAAAGATTCTATCCCTGAATCCAAAAAACGTAAGAGAAGTTTTTGTCACATGCCAAATGTTTCAAAATCCACCCTTTGGCCTTTTTCTAAATGAACATTTTGGAGTTTCTTGTTTGCACCAAGATAACGATTACAAGAAAAGAGTTCCTGGGTCCCCTGCCGCTCATGCAATATACTAGTATACTGTATATGAAATTGAAATATTTTCAAACATTGAGGGCAGTTCCAAAATTAAATATGTAGGGATACACAAAGGATCGACCACAGCAGATGTTCCAACTTGACCAAGGTATTAGTGGAATTAACAATTGGTATAATTTTCATGAAAATCTGTCAAAATTTGTTGCCATGAGAGCGCTTACAAGGTAAATTTTCGGATAAAACAAGAGTCATCATTTTCGACAAAGTCCAATAACTCCGTCAAAAAATATCGACCGAGGCTGATTTTCGAACTTGACCAAGATATAAGTTGTATAAACATTTGCTATCAATTTCATGAGAATCCGTTAAAATTTGTAGCCAAGAGAGCGCTTACAAGGTCAAATTTTGGCTAAAACAGTGTCGTTATTTTCGTCAATGTCCCATTACTCCGTAAAAAAATATCTACCAAGGCTGATTTTCGAATTTAACCAAGGTTTTAATAATATAAACATTTGGTATAAATTCCATGAGAATCCGTCAAAATTTGTAGCCATGAGAGCGCTTACAAGGTTAATTTTTGGCTAAAACCGTGTCGTTATTTTCGTCAAAGTCCTATAACTGCGGCAAAAAGTATTGAACAAGGCTAATTTTCGAACTTAACTAAGGTATTAATGGTATAAACATTTGGTATAAATTTCATGAAAATCCGTCAAAATTTGTAGGCATGAGAGCGCTTACAAGATCAATTTTTTGGATAAAACAGAGTCATGATTACGGTCAAAGTCCCATAACTGCGTCAAAAAGTATCGACCAAGGCTGATTTTCGAACTTGACCAAGGTATTAGTAATATAAACAGTTGGTATAAATTTCATGAAATCCGTTATAATTTGTATGCATGAGAGCGCTTATATTTACAAGAAAGTGTGACGGACGGACGCACGGACGCCCGGCATTTCTATGTTCCCGCTCCGCGGCGGGAGACAAAAAATCCAAAGCGTATTGCGCATCTACAGACTATATGCCACAATTCTACAACTAAATTAAATGCCTAAATCCATAAATGTAGGAGGCGTTTGTGTCACATGCCACATGTGTAAAAATTGACATCTTCGGGCCTCTTGTCTGCACTAAGAGCAATATCAAAAATCCGAAAGCTTACTGCGCATCTACAGACTGTATGCAACAATTTAAAAACGAAATCAAATCCCTAAATCCAAAAATGTAGGAGGAGTTAGAGTCACGAGAAAAGTTTACGGACGAACAGATGGACGGACAGACAGACGGACGGTAGAACAATATCCCCGAACTTTCTTCGAAAGTGCGGGGATAATGAGACTTTTATCCGGTTACAAAAAGCTTATTTTCATATAGGCTAAAAATTAAACTAGGTAGCCTGGTGGTATAGGGCGCAGGACGAATTGCAAGCATTGTTGCAAAAGAAGTCACAATAGCGATAGAGGGAACTACCAAAAATTAGCTGATAAAAATTTGCAGATGTAAAAATGTTGGGCTTATTTTCAACGAATATATATATAAAACACATGAACACCCAAAAAGGTCAAATACTTAAAGGCCGGCTACCGTGAATTAGACACGGGTACAGTTCGTTGTATTTCGGAAAATAAAGTCTATTTTGCCGAAATAACACTACCTCAGATGAGAAAAACGAATACTAAAAAAGATTAGAAAAACAAATAGTGTTAAAAAGGCCGTCTTGAACTTACTGTGAGGTATGAGCAAAGCTCATTGTTGAAGTCCTCATTGTAACTCCAAGATAAAGAACAACAATGAAAGCAGTGTTCCACTAGTGTTGTTACCATGTATTTGAAGAGACATTCTCTAATATACATTTACTCCATATCCCTTCATTGATTATATAAAAAAGGAAATCGTTTCTCTCATAAAGATATTTCGGAATAAATTTTTCAAATCAAATAATAATGGCTCTTTAATAATGGCCTTCTTTCTAGCTGTATTTGCCATGTTCTTTAACTTTTTTTACCTGATAGTAAATGGGCATTTTCTGTCATGTTGTATTTGGTTGGTTAATAATTCATATTGCTCTATTATTCCAAATCCTCTTGTATGAATACACTACATTAAACATACATACCTCGTAAATATCGTGAAACGTCCCTTCTTTGCAATTATCATCGGAAATTGAAAAAGGATTTCCATAATGTATCAAAGACGAAAATGATGGAAACATGGGAAATGTAAATATATCTATACCACCCATGCCACATGTTAAAAGTGGCTCTTTGTTTTCATTGCACATGTAACAAAACACATTTTTGTAAAAAACATCAACATAGAGATGATAAAGCGATACGTAGCTCTGGCAACCATATTCTGTAACAGCATCAAAATGCATCCATCGTCCAGTTTGATCACAAGTCGTGTAATGTCCCCAGTTGCATTTAACAACTGATGACACAGTTTGATCAAATAGTATATTACCAGCTTTTGTTTTTTAAGCATTTTAAGAAGATTAGTCTCGGTACCTGGTGGATTTTTGAAGGGTTTCCTCGTGTTGCAGGATAATTTGGCTTCCCAGTAAACAAGATTAGAGTCATTTTCACGGATACAGTTTGCACAATAATAGTTTTTATAGGTAATATTTGTTTTGTTGGAGGTTACAGGTACAAATGACAACAAGTAATTGCTTTCTTCATTGAATGTACATTTTTGTTTTATTTCATTGTTATTGAAATGTTCTGGGCACTGTGTTACCATGTAGTAAGAATGTTCAGTATTTATACATGATTGTCCATACATTAAGTATTGTGGTCTGATGCACGACTGGTAAGATTTATACGTTAATAATTCATGAGATTTATAGGTAAATAATTCATGATTTGGCCAAATTGTCCATCTGGACTAATATCCGTATTACATGAACACGGTTTACAACGTTTATCGGCACGTCCACGGGTTTTTGAAGATCTTTTCAAATTCGTGCATAATGGTACATATGGACAATAAAGTAACTGTTTTGAAACAATTTGACGCTGTATTCCATCAGAAATATTCTGTGTTAGATTTTCGACCTCATTGTAGTCTTCCTCTGATGGACGGTACAGTCGATGATAACATATACAGGAGCATGTAATATTCAGTATTAAGACACTTGAAATTCGCGCTAATACTTGACACATAGAAGGCATGGAGAATGCAACGAGTACTACTGTAAAAGAAAAAAAATTGATTTACAAAAATGAAAATGAAATAGTTATTTTACTATTTGTAATAGAAATGCTTCTCCTAGCATCAAACAGTTACATAGCAATATGAATAAAAAATATTAAACAAATAAATAATTAAATGAAGGAAAGACCAGTCGCACTTCTGCGATTATATGGATTGATGGTCTTGAGGAATGCAACCTCAGCAGCTTATAAAGCATGTGATGCAGTTCTTTAAGACTAAAAACAATCCAGATCAATTCACCACTCAAATATATTAAACAAACAAATAAATACACAAGTAATATAAGTCCAGTGGACCTTTATAGTGATAAAACAGGTGTGTACACGTGTTAAGGAGGTTCGCTCCTCATGTTTTGGGATTTCTGTCAGATTTTCGGAATTCTCTGGTTTTATCCATTTAAAAGCATTTATAATTTTTTTCCCATGGACCCCCTTAATTTTTCCCATAATTTCATTTGATACCTCTTTATGAGCATTATGTAAAAATTTCATTAAATTTTATTTATTCTGTCACATTCATTCGTGGTCAAACCTTGCTAATGTTAATCCTATGAAAAATCAGAGGAGTTCAGTTTCCCGCCAAATTTTCAATCACTTAAAACTCAAAAACGAGATCATCAACCTATCAATTTTTTTCATTTCAATTATTTCTTTTTTAATTATCTAACAAAAAATCACATTTATTTGAAATCCTATTTATTTTCATATGGAGTAGCGAACCCCCTTAAAATAAATTAATGATTTATGAAACATGTGCCTATTTTTAAAGTACAAATTAGCGTAGAATACCGATATATGCAATTTGTGTAAGGATTCTAATTCACGATCTTTTCAACCTTTTGTATGAACAGTGCCAGATTAGTAAGTACCATAACATTTCAATATCTAAGCATTGTATAAATTTTGCACTGCCCTACATTTGCACGACATCAATTCATATACGCAAAAACTATAATCTGCCCCATTCAAAATTACATTCATTTTAACATTTTTTTGTTTATCCATTTTACACCAGAAATAATTATAGCAGAACAAAGACCTAAATAATTATAGCAGAACAAAGACCTAAATAAAGATCTACACAGTAGTAAAATTATTATATGCATAACAGTCCAATAATAATCACTCATATAATGACAAAAGGTCACATTCACTATTTTATAATGTTTTCTTACAATCGACTTGATGAGTGCCCTGTGTTTGTCTATATGTTGTAATCGTCCACTAGCTTAAGACACAAGTACTTTTGTCGGGAAATGGATGACAGCGAATGTAAGAGCACTTTGCCAGTTTAATTAATGTTTGTTGACAACCCCGCATCCATGACCAGGAAAGACATTGATGTGGCGTTGTTCGACAATTAGCACAGAATACCGCTCAAACCGGTGCAAGGGCCATCTTGAACTTACTGTGAGGTATGGGCAAAGCTCATTGTTGAAGGCCTGATAGTGACTTCAAGATAAAGAACAACAATAAAAGCGTTGTTCCTTTGCTTGTTTTACCATGTATTTGTAGAGACTTTGTCTCATGTACATTTACTCCATATCCTTTCATTCACTATTTACCCTTCCGGAACACAAGATGTCACTTTCGGTTTTTATGGTTGACATTGATAGAGCGGACTATAAACAGACATGGTTTCACATTCCAAAGAGAAAAGTTATGTTACATGAATTAAATACGCGTAGTGAACGAGCCTTTTCTCCCGTTTTTTTTTATGCTTTTTTTTTCGTTATTGGTTTATATAAAAGTTGGTAGCCTGAGAAAATTAACAACTAAAGAACTTAATGGATATAGGACAATGCAGCACAAACAAAATATTCATATTAAATTTATTTTCAGCTATATTTATATATATTTTATAGATATCGTTGCAAAATCTTCCAGACTTAATATATATAATATATATAAACAGTATACGAATCTTTAACATTTACGAGGATTTTTCAATCAATTAGTCTGAACAATTATAAATTATGGATAACATGGGAGAAAAGAACACGAAAAATAATGTTAATTCACACAAGGGCCAAAATTTTAGCTGCTAGATTGTCATATAATTTTAATATTCCATCAAGGCTTTGGGTGAATATAGACTGAGACATTGCCTCTTGAATATAAGAATGACCATTGAACAAATTATGAGTGAACTAAATAAAATAAAAGTGACAACAAAAGTCGGAAATAATTAATGGGAGAGACCAGTCTGGAAAATCCATTGGACATACGATAATTCCGGGAACAATGGGTAACATTCATTATCTGCTCATTTAATTTAAAGCAAGCATGGCATGTGTAAGTAATAAACATTTATTGGAGAAATACAGTTTATACATATACACACCCGACATTTGCCATGTTATGCGAAGAGTCAAAATTGGCTTGAGTGTCGGATTGAGTACTGCATTAAACCTTGGACTACCCAAATTTGCCAAAAGAGGATGACCACCCTGATAAAAATGCATAACTGATTGTCAGCCTTTTTTAGGTCTCTTTGACAAATAGAAAAGTGGCATATAATATAATACAAATAAATGTTAAACGAAGGTAATAAAAAAAATACCGAACAGAAGAGTCGATATCCGACGTAATTTTGACATAAATCAATTTCGGCTTGGTGGGTTTTCAAAAAGTCGAGTCCCAAAATTCCGTCTATGTTGATATCGGCCTCAATGGC
Organism: Modiolus philippinarum; assembly: GCA_002080025.1. Taxonomy (NCBI): domain Eukaryota; kingdom Metazoa; phylum Mollusca; class Bivalvia; order Mytilida; family Modiolidae; genus Modiolus; species Modiolus philippinarum. The sequence continues at coordinate 22,703 of MJUU01069080.1, forward strand.
TTCATTCAAACACCTGAAATTGTCTGTTTGGATTTCTATTATTGTTTTTCTATAAACCTTTAAATACTCTCCATTAGCTGTCATAGTGTCTCTATCAGTAGGTTTTAATTCTGGCATGTTTGACAGTTCCCTAAAAAGGCCCGTTGAGATAAGAGTAACTGTGGCCAATTGATAAATTTGCAACCATCCCATTTACCTTTGCTTTAATAAACATGCCAGCTTCAGGTGACAGTTTGTGTACCCCAACTTTTCCAGTGGTATTGTCAGATGTTTTTGACATATTATCTTGCTTGCTCTGAACATTTGCCGCACCGTTTTGTGTTATCTTTTGTCGACCCCCGTTTTGTTTTTGAGTGCAAAATCTGGCAATATGCCTTTGTTTCCCACAAGTATAACATGCATACGCCTTCTTTTCCTTTGGACAAGAACGAGATATGTGTCCTTTCTCTCCGCATGCATGACATATTATGTTTTGAAGTCGTTTAGGATCCCTACTTGTTTGTTTCGATTTTAAATCACTCTTTCTGTAAGTCTGTCAATGCTTCCTGCATCGATTTTAACAGTTTGGTCGTTTCACTTTTTGTGTCTTGATTTACGGTCGACCTAACGTAGCCCTCGCTTCTTTTGAGCTCTGCTTTATTAAAAGCTTCCAACTCAACAGCGTGTCTGATGGCATCATTAAGATTAACAGGTCTAGCCTGTTTGACCCTCAACCGCATGTCTCCGTTAATCAAAGAGTCTACAAACTGTTCTTTGGCCAAGGTTTCTCGCACATCATTTGGGGCAGTTGGATATGCGAGGTTTGCCAAACGTCTTATATCTTGACCTAGCTCGGGGAGTGTCTCTACTGCCCTTTGTCGTCTTTCCCGGAGCTGGGTTCTATACAACTCAGTCTGATTAGAGGGCGAAAACCGTTCCTCTAATGACTTGACCAGTTCCCCAAAATTTTGACGTGCTTCTAGAGGGAGATTTCCAAAAACACCTTAGGCTTGACCTCTAAGGGACACTGCTAAATACAAACCCTTTTCCTTGTCTGACCAGTTGTTGATCTCAGAACATGCGTCAAAGTGGGACTTGTAGTCAAGCCAGGGACCTTTGCCGTCATACGTTGCTGGCTTAACTATGTTTTTATTCTTCAATTCTTTTGGTTTATCATACCCTACTAGTATTTCATTATCAGTTTCTGACTTTGCAAAACCGGTGTCAGAAATTGGCTTATAGCTTGGTCTTGTTTTTGTGACGTATTTGTCTAGGGGTGATGATTGGATTTGTGCCCGTATTTCACACGAGTCTTCAACATGTGAACCTATTTCTGTTTGGAACATCGGGGTGTCAAACCTGGTTGGTGTTTTAAGCCTGCTTCCCTCAAACAAAGGGGCATTTGTTTGGAAACCCCCTTTCACCGTCGTTCCCAAACCTATCCCCGAGTCAGTTGTTCGCCGTGTTTCTCGACGGACAGACACGGGTACTTGAGATACATCCCTATCAGACTTATGGGCATTCATTTTTGCGAGCTCTTTATTAAGGTACTCAATTTCCTGACGGAGTTGAGATTCCGTCAAGTTTTCATCTGATTCATACATCAAACTTATATTTTCTTTTGGTAAGGCCATTGCAAATTACTATAAAAGATATTTTCTAACAGATCCCCACCGCTGACCACCAAATTTGTAGCGTGTAACCTATCAAACTATATCCCTGGGTTCGTTCCAGTATAAACTAAGGATCTGTTAATAATTTAATTCTAAGACAATAAAGCAAAACAATATTAAAACCAATCAACTAAGTTATGTACAGGGGATCCTTGCAATGGATAAACAATATACAAACATCATTTCAAAACAGGTTTAAACACTAGCTATGAACTACAAAACTAAGATAAAACCTAAACCTAACCTCTTAACAAAAACCTGTCTCGAACCTACCAATATTCACAACTTTCTTTAAAACACTTGCGGTCTCAAACCAAAGACTTCTTCAACCCAACGACGACTGTTTCATACCACGTACAGCACGAAATGTTCACAAACCAAATGATGGTCCTTCTGTTGTAACCTCTGGAGTTTCAACACCGGACAAAACAAATTGGCTGTTCCAAACACCTGACTTGAGAGCCAACAATAACAACTTTATGAGGGTTATAAGTTATCGCCAGAGGGATAACACCAAACCCAGCAACCAGCTTTATTGTTTCAAAACGCTTACCTCTGTTCTCAAGTTGAGCGTGGTTTTGGACGTGACTTCCAGAACAACTTTACCCTAACAACGCGGCCCTTAAGTACTCAGGACGCAGACGCGCCAGAGAGCACCCAAAATCAACCAATCGGAATCATCGAAAATCGCCCACTTTAATTTGTAAATATGATCCCTTTTGACTGGAAATAAACCTGTATAAACGGAAATATGCATCTACAGCAGCTAGAAATAATTCAATCAATATTTACTAGAGACAATAAACTGTTAACAGATTTACGATGACATTCACTGTGGTATCCAAGATGATAAACAATCCAGGTAATTTTTGGGAGTAACAATGAAGTGTTGATTACATCAAACTAATATAGTGATGATTTACTGATTTTGCTACACTGTCACCACTGCGGTGTGAGTTCGCGCCCCACTTTGTACATTACAAAAAGGGCGCACTCGACTTACAATCGTAAGTGATACCTGTCCAAGGTCGTTGGTTCTCTCCGGGCACTTCGGCTTCCTCCACCACTAAAACTGACCGTCATGAGATAGCTTAAATACTGCTGAAAGTGACGTTAAACCCTATATCAATTAATCAATTAATCTAACACTCAGCAAATGTTACACAATTGCTGTGTCATATATCGCAATGAATTGCGTAAATTGATTTTATTACAGTTATTAAAAGTATTTATGGTTGAATTCGATTTGCTTGATTTGTTAAGGAAATTTTCAATTTTATGTAAGAATATACAATTGGTGTGGTTAAGTTTGAATTTCCAACCTCCACCATTTAATTTCTTTGTCCTTGACATTTTTGTCTATCTGAAAGTTGGAAGGGTTGCAAAGATATAATTGAAATCATTCAAATTGCAAAAAGATTTATTAATTTTGTGATTTCTAGATTTCCAGTGTTTTTATTCTATCTGCATTGAAGATACATAGGTTGTCGACATGCAGAGATCAAATTTATAGGAACTTAGGTATTTTCTTATTAATTCTAGATTACGGATTTAAATATTAGCGTCACTAGATTTTTGACACAATAGAGTACACATTTTGTTGAAGCGTTTGTACCTTGATCAGTTACAATGACATAATGAATGTTTAAAAAGGGTCTCTTTGGGGTTTTTACACCCCATTCAGCTTAGATATGATTTCTTTTACTGTCAGCCCAATTTTGATAAAACTCGGTGATAAATCCTTTGATACCTGTTCTATGTATTGAATTAAAATTGACCAAAGGATACTTAATTCCAATGACTCGGAACACCAAAAACGTCTTTTTCATTAGCTTTTGATTGGATTTCTTTCTTTAGATTATTCCTGATGAAAGGTAACTGACTGGTCTCTTGATTCTTACGTATCTTTACCAACAAAAAGGGTCAATTATAATGTCACGAAGTACTTAACTTTCATTGCAGATTTATTATCTTTTAATTCCTTAGATGAAAAAGCATTTGGAATTATGTCCATAGATAATTCATAGCTCCTGCCACTACTTGGAACGCTGACCAATTAAATTAATTCAAAATTTCATTTTTTTAAATCAGATTTGAATTAGATTCGTATCCTGAAGTTTATCGACAGAACCCTTCTTGGATCTGACCTAAGGCAGCAACCATTTGATTTTCTGGGGGGGGGGGCTATGGATTTTTTTGAAATAAAAAGTTTGCTTCTTGAAAGTGGGGAAAAAAATAATTTGTTCTAGGGCAAGTAAGAAAAAAAAGGATGATTTAAAAATAGGACGAAAAAAATAGATTGTTGTGAAGGATCAAAAGTAAAAAAAAAAGACTACTGAAGAATAGTGACTGCAGGTGTATGGAGTGGACAGAAGAAGACAACCAAATATCCAAAGACATCTTCCACTGACACAGAAAATGACCAGGTTTGTATTTTCTTAATAAAAACTGCAACGGTTCCCAAATAGTTTACTATGAATTTTCACAGTACAACTTCAAATACAATACAGAAAGGGTATTAGCCNCAATTTATGGAAAAAAAACTGTAGTTTGGACAACCACTTCAAGAGATAACATGTAAGGTCTATAACAAATAGTGCCACAGCAACCCGTGGAATCATTAAGTTATCCAATTAATATTATTGCGGTTCTGCCAAATACTACAACTCTGGTATTGCTTACACTTGATACGACTCAGTGTCGGCAACATAAGTTCTTTCAAAAATCACTAAAATTTGTTGATAATACTGTCTGAATTATTTGAAATTGTAATTTTACTAATTTTCTGAAATGAAAACTTTTGTAAAGAACAAAATGTACAGAAATATAAGGACATTAATTTGCCGAGTAATTTTATTCGCACCTCAATAACATTCGCAAATATAGTTAAGATAAGAACCTAGCGAAAATAACCTGTTGTACGGTAGATTGGTATTACAATTGACATAGCCTGTAACAATGCTTTTGTATTTAAGAACTTTTGCATCTATGGTGAATGAATAACTAAATACCGAAGTTACTGTAAAAGGATATGGAGTAAATGCACAAAGTCTCTACAAATACATGGTAAAAACAAGCAAAGGAGCAACGCTTTTATTGTTGTTGACATTTTATAAAATAGCTCAAAATTCACAAAACGACAATTTTACATAAATTGCAGATGACACCATGTTTTAATGTTTCCATATCAAAAATGAGAATTTGCATTGTTCAGTAGGTCAAGAATTTATTTTTTAACTGACGCTTTTATTTTTAACCTGTCACTGACGGTGTGAATGGTATCATGTGTTGAGTCTATCATGATCTCCCCTCCCCCCCGAAGCACCTAATGGTTTTGTTTGGTTCACACTGCTTTTTCGTTATTGTTCGATTCATTGTCTTTGTCGTTCATTGTTAGTCCTATTACTTTTGTACTGACATAGTTAAATTATTGCCTTGCTGCTGCAACATTTGCTTCCTTGACCTTCACCTTGAAATTGACAACAGAGGTAGACTTCAAACTAAGCTGTACGACAAACGCGATGACTTCACCTTTCAAATAGTAAACTTCCCTTTTCTTTGTAGCAACATCCCAACAGCGCCGGCATATGGTGTTTACATCTCACAACTCATTCGCTATTTGATACAGTGACTTCCTTGATAGAGCCCGGTTGCTCACAAATAGGCTACTCCAAAACGGGTATGTTACCCAAAACTTGAAGTCATCTCTCCAGAAGTTTTACTTTCGACATCACCATCTTGTGGACCGCTATGGGATATCTGTTTCCCAGATGACAACAGATCTTTCCCTCTAAAGCTTAATTTTTGTTTCCTCTACCGGAATTGTCTGATAAGAAGCAGGAGATGCTGACTCTACCGGTGCACCTGATCTCACCCATGGTTTTTTATTGGGTTCGTGTTGTTCATCTTTGTGTGTGTATGTCTTCATTTTTCTTTTGTGTGCCGTACCCATGTTGTGTCCTTGGATTGTTCGTTTTGGATTGACGGTTCGGTTCTCACTTACTTTGCACGGAGAAGATACTCCCTTCTTCTTAAAGTATTAGATGACAGTAATTCACTAAAATATAGATACTCCGTCAGTTGCAGGAAGTGTTTGTTAACCAAGATCGCCTATTTTTTCTTTTCGGGAGCCTATCCTTACCATATTCTTAACCTAACACAAACAATAGGTCACTTACCTTTACCCTTCATCAAAATCTAACTCTTACTTATAACCTTAACATTTATCATTACCTATTAATAATGTGGTATTAAAAGTGAAAAAAAAAGCCTCGACCAAAAGTAGCGAATATTACCTGTTGTACGGTAGATTTTTATTACAATTGACAAAGCTTGTAACAATGCTTTCGTATTTAAAAACTTTAATATCTATGACATTTTATAAAACAGCTCAAAATTGACAAAACGACAATTCTACATCAATAACAGATGACGCCATGTTTTAATGTTTTCACATCAGAAATGAGAATTTGCATTATCAGTAGATCAAGAATTTATTTCTGAACTGGCGCTTTTATTTTGTACGTGTCACTGACGGTGTGAATGGTATCGTATGTTGCATCTATCATGCGTACCCCCTCCCACGAAGCACCTAAATATTTTGTTTGGTTCACACTAATTTTTCGTTTCATTGTCTTTGTCGTTCATTGTTAGCACCAATTATGCAGACTTTCTGATTAGGCATAGTTATCTCTTCGACCGTTTTATTGATCAAGGCTTCAAAGAATGAATACTACGATCAGAAACTAGAGGCTCAGAGGCTGGGCCTGTATCGCTCACCTGACAAAATGCTTCTATGCCATGCATGACCAAAAAGATGTATTTTACCAATGAGGTCTAATGTTAAGCCATGTTCTCCATTGGCACAAGTGTTTTTGTCTGATCCTATGGAAATGAGTAATCTTTGCAAAGGACCAATACATCATTCCAAATTGGTTTGAATAGTTTCAGAGAAGATAATGAAAAGTATGGTTTTCACATACCGCGCTACGATGTTCAACTATGTTCTGCGCTGGAGGCCATGTTTTTGTCGGATCAGAATGAAATAAGCAAATTTTGTAAAGTACCTTCCGTACATAATTCCTGTAACGTTTGGTTAAATTTGCTTCAGCAGTTTCAGAGGAGAAGATTAAAATGTGACTTTTCCCATAGGGTCCAATGTTAAACCTAAGTTCTGCACTGGCGGCCATGTTTTTTTTCGGATTGAAATAAAATTTGCATTCTTTGTAAAGGACCTTTATTACATCATTCCTGTAAAGTTAGGTTGAATTTGCTTCAGTCCTTTCAGAAGAGAACACGAAAATGCGATTTTCCAATCGGGTCCAATGTTAAACCTAAGTTCCGTGTTGGCTGCCATGTTTTTTATCAAATCTGAATGAAATTAGCAATCTTTGCTAAGGACCTTTAGTACATAAATCCTGTAAAGTTTGGTTGAATTTGCTTCAGTGATTTCAGAGGAGAAGATGAAGATGTGATTTTTCGCATAGGGTCCAATGTTAAACCTAAGTTCCGTGCTGGCGGCCATGTCTTGTCTCTGATCGGAACAAAATGAGCAATCTTTGTTAAGGACCTTTAGTATATCATTCCTGTAAAGTTTGGTTGAATTTGCTTCAAAGGTTTTAGAAAAAAAGATGAAAGTGTTATTTTCCCATCAGGTACAATGTTAACATTTTTCGTGCTGGTGGCTATATGTTTTGTCGGATCGGAAGGAAATGAGTCATCTTCGTTAAGGACCTTTAGTACATCATTCCTGTAGAGTCTAGTTGAATATGCTTCGGCTTCAGTCCTTTCAGAGCAGAAGATGAAAATGTGATTTTTCAATTGGGTCCAATGTTAAACCTAAGTTAAGCGCTGGCTGCCAGGTTTTTTGCCTGTTCGGAACGAAATGAGCAATCTTTGTAAATGACTTTCCATACATCATTCCTGTAAAGTTTGGTTGAATTTGCTTCAGCAATTTCAGAGCAGAAGATGAAAATGTGAAAAGTTTAACGGACGGGCGACGGACGGACGGGCGACGGACGGACGGACGACGGTCGGACAGACGCCAAGTGATTGCAATAGCTCACACTGACCCTTTGGGTCAGGTGAGCTAAAAAAAAGGTTCACATAGATGACAGACCACTAAAGCTTCGTTCTGAACTGTGATTCAAGATGTATTGATTACTTAGAACTAGGCTGAATACATTTTATTTCTTTTCACTGACTACGACCTTTCAATAGCAATCGCTGTTGAGTTGCTACCAGACATTGCCGCAATTGAAGGGGAGGATTGGCGCGCCATAAAACTGGTTAAATCCACCATTTCGTTTGAACTGCTAGGACAGGACCATTGCACTTTACAATTTTTTCGGTGGTTTTGCACCTGCTTTGCTTTGTCTTTTGACCTCCGGATTTCGGCTTCGAACAACTGTATTCGGTAATTTTGATTTCGGCTTCGAACAAATATATACGTTAATTTTGATTTCGGCTTCGAACAACTGTATTCGGTAATTATGATTTCGGCTTCGAACAACTGTATTCGGTAATTTCGTAATTAACCTCATTCTTAAAATTAACCATATACTGATTACATTGTTTTTATTGAACAACAAAACCAAACTGCCACATCAGGGATATTAGGAGGGAACAATTGAAACAACAAAATACCAAAGGTGTGGTCAAAAGTACCCCTGCAAATAATAAGTAAATATCGAACTAACAGTAAGTTCTTATTACTCTTCACAACTAAGTGGACCAAAATAAGCTTAAAAGTTTTAGTTAAAGACAGAGTTTTGCACGGGGAAGATGCTCGCTTCTTCTTAAAAAATCCCACTTGATTTTTTTAAGTGTTAGTATTGGACAATCACTCCAGTATTAGATGACAGTAATTCACTAAAATATTGATAGTACGTAAGTTGCACGAAGAGTTTGTTTACCAAAATGTCCTATTTTTACTTTTCGGGAGCCTGTCCTTACCATATTTCTAACCTAACACAAACAATAGGACACTTACCCTTACCCTATATCAAAATTTAACGCTTACTTAAAACCTTAACATTCACCATTACCTATGCTTAATGTGGTAAATACGAAAAAAAATCCCCGACCAAAAGTAGCGGATATCCTAAAGTAAACGAATGCCACACAAAGTTTGTTGGATGTCTTGCAGAATTGTCTGATACGCCTACATAATCGTAAGATTTAGCATTAAGACGTGTCATCTTACATATTTGACTTCGATTCATTTGTTTCTGGTCACAACTTTAGTTTTTGGATATCACCTTTGCATATAGATGAATACTCTCAACATGTCGCCTCACCTTTTCACTTTAAAACGTCAAATGCGGTCTTGTTAGCAGAGGAATCGAGTGCAAACTAGCAGACAATTTTAAGGTGAATACAGTTACTAATAACCATGTGTTATATATTTCCCGAAAATAAAGTTTCGCCTCTGTTTTGTATGAGACCTTTAACAGAAATTACAATTCTAGTAATGTCCTCCTCCATCTAAGTGTAACCAACATTAACATCATATTCAAATAAAAACTTTGGTATGACTTTTAAATGGAAACAAATTATGTCATAAATTATTATAAAATTATGAAAAATATTGTGAAAGGTCACCTCTAAGTATCTTGTTTGTTTGTAACTGCATGCAAAATTAACGCACCTGATCCTACTTTGGGTTTGAAGGAGATCGTGTCGTTTTATCTCAACAGCACATCGTTTACAATACTTCTTGATTTATTTTCGATGTAATAAGCTCGTCTTTCATACTTCCTTCGATATAACTTTATATAGCCATGGAAGTACAAGACAGGAAATCTAAGACACAAAAAGATAGAATTTCTAGTTTCGGAGGAAGCTTGCTGAGTCTGAGATGATGGAATTCCTACCCGAGAGTGTCAGAGATTCTCTTGTATGGAACTTTCACTTTTGTTTGATTTTATTTCTCACTGTATTATCCCAAATAAATCCATATGTTTGCTTAAATGCCGCCCCTATTCGTTTGATTAATTAAGGATTTATATCCCTTTTTGCAACGTCATAAATTGGTTATCATGGAAGCACCATATTTATAAAAGGAACTGTTTTGCATTTTCCTGTTAAAATTTACAAAAAAATTAATAACACGTAAGCTAAATTTACCTTTGCTTACCAATGGGAATATTGGAAGGCTACAGACTTTAATGTCTTTAATATACAAACCTGAATTCATTTTAATATTTACCTGTAAAATGCATTTGCTGTTTTGTCTCAAATCTATATACACAGAAAAAAGCAAATGAATGAGTGAAGTCCATCTACCTACTCTGTAATTAAACAGTTATTTGTTTATTTGCTACAGTACATTAACCTTTGTTGTGGTAAGATCAGATAATGTTAACAAAAAAACATATTCATGGTGAAAATATAGATTACACCACAAGATCCCATTCATTACCATATTTTATCCACTAGAGATAGTTAAATTTAAAATTTTAATTGCGAGGCTTGCCTAGCATTTAAATTTTTTTTTTAAATTCAACTATCGAGAGTGGATAAAATATGGTAATAATCGGGATAAAGTGGTGTAATATTTTTCTCTAATGATCAATGATAAACACGGAGAATTGTATTCCGAATAGATATGGCTGGAAATAGCACGGGGCTTTACTATCACAGCCAATTTTTTACAACAGGGTTATAGATTTCATAAGTTGTTGAATACATTTAAGAAGTTTTGTAATAGATATGAACATGTTATATCTAAATATGGCGTTTCTCGGAAACAGCTTATTACTATGGGCATTTCTAGTCCTCAATTTTACCGAAATATAGTTAAAAAATGCCAGAAATTGATTAAAAATCCAGAAAAGCTGGGACGTAACATTCTTTACGTAATAGGGGATATTGGCAAGATATTCTGCTTGCATCCGTTAAATTAGCTTTGAGACCTAGTGACCGGAAAAAATTGCACACATACTGGCCTCTCACTGATACTGCCGATGTCTACTGAAATTTATGATGATTCTTGACCAAACCCTTCAGGAAGTTTTGAGTTTGATTTTTCTTCCGTAGTGCGACAGTGTTCCTGGCAGTTTAGCGGCGAGCACCCCTTGACCCATCTTTCAAAATTATGTCTTGTCTTTTTCTCTGCTTTCAAGATTGTGGTCATGGAGTTAGTAGTCTACCTGTATTGGATTTTATTCGTATGTTTTTATACTATAGGGAAACGGGACAGATAAAGGGGAGGTTTGGGTACCCATAAACCGGTTTAACCCTACCGCTGGCTTTTGCAAGTGCCGGTACGAAGTCAGGCTGTCCCGAGTTCCTATCGTTGTCTACGTTTGTCTTTTGTCTTATAAGTGCTTTCTTGTGTAGTTCCCTTGCAAGTTGTTGCATGTAATTACAATTTTCAGCCATTGTAGGTGTTTCCTGTTATCCATACATACGTTCAATAAAGAAAATTTATCTAACGGGTCAAAACCGGTTTAAAATTGACATATCATTAGAGAAATATAAATAAATACCGACAATTGATGTCCCGTCGGCGTAGATCAAATCAAAACATATAGAAAACCATAAATTGAAAATTTATCAAAGAATGTTATTACAAATAAATGAAAACTGATCCGTCAGTCTAAAAAGGAATAATAAGGAGCAAATGGCAACATCGGATACACAAAAACAGCACACAATTACGACACAGAAAAGAAAGAAGAAGCAAACACACACACACAGATGAACAACACGGACCGAAATTAAAACCAAACACCAGTTTCAACGTTTGAAATCTAAGCTATATGACAAGCGTGATGATTTTAATTTCCCAATTGTGAACTTTCCCTTTCTTAGCAGCAATATACCTACCTCTCCAGCCTATGGAGTGTACATTTCACAGTTGATTCGTTACTGTCGAGCGTGTAGTTTGTACAGTGTTTTTTTGAACGGAGCAAAATCATTGTCCCAAAAGCTTCTTAGTCAGGGATTTGTTCAACCTATGTTAATTTCATCCCTCAAGAAATTCTATGGCCGTCACCATTACATCATTGAAAGATATGACGTGTCAGTATCCCAAATGAAAGTGGACATTTTCAGCGAGATTCATGTCTCCCCGGATTAGACTACCGACTTTGACATTTTCCCGGATTGAATCACTCACAGTGTGACGGGTGCTGTTAACAGAGCTGGACATGCTTACCTTTCCGGAGCACCTTTGAATGTTGTAATTTCTGTTTCTGTGCTTTGTATCTGTCTAACGTCATTTTTTTTTTGTGTCTAACGTCATTATTTTCTGTGTTCTCGTTTTGGCCGTGTCTTTGGACTGCGATTTTTGTAAATTTCACTCCTTTGTTCCTTCGGTATTCTACTGTCGTTGTTTCAACTGAGCTGATTTTGGAAAAGCAATGTTGGGATGATTTATTGTTGGTTGAGTTTGAGTATCATCGACATTCGGTACATTAATTCCTTTTTGGCCATCTATTTTTGCCATTACAGTTAAATGTTCTGAGTTGTGCAAACTGTTTTTATTTGCGGCCAATGACCTGCAGTACTGCTAACTATTTGTACTCTTCTTTTTTTCCAAGGATTTATATAATCGAGACCCAAAATGACCATAAGTCTTTTCACTAATAGAAAAAAGAAGGGAAACGGGGAATGTGTCAAAGAGACAACGACCTAAATCTATTTTGGATATAAATTTTCCAATTTACGTATCTTCTTATGAGTTAAACCATTGTTGTGACGTAATCTTTTGTATTAACTGTGGATTCTTTTTAAAGAACCCACTGCTTACCCTCTATTGTTTTCTCCAATTTAAAGTTTAAAAACGGCCCGAGGGAAATATATGTTTACTACATTTCACTACGAACTGATTGTCCGATTAAGCGAAATATGTTTGTTCGCATTGAGTGTTGTGATACCTTCGTTAGGCACGGATCTTTTTGATTTTCGGAGGGGGGTTGTTGGGATTATTACCCGAGTTGGGAAACGGTTTGGACTGCATGCTAGGAAATTTGTTGCTTGTTGGGCAAGTTTTTTTTNGTGAGGGCTACATTATTTATTAACCCAGGTGCGGGTGTCAGAGATTTTCTTTGCATAGACCGGGCCAGAAATCCCAGCCCCAACCCTGAAATTCAAATGGTCCGCGCTTTACTGGGTAGTTTATACCGACCTCAGTAATGTATATATTGTACATGTTGTAGAAGCTGGCAACATGATAATTTATATTTCCTTCAAGTACAACTAGATTCAAAATATGTATCTGATAAATACGCGGAAATGTTCTATTTAATTTCGATCTTTTCTTTTCCAAAATACACATTGGTTATATTAAGAACTACGTTTTTGTCACATGTACATTCATTCCATATCCTTTTATTTCTCCTATGTACAAAAACACGTCTCGTTGAAGTAATGGAGAAAAACCTGTATTTACTGACACTATATTACGACTTTTTCGTGTTTACTTAATTAAGTTCTATGTGAATCAAATAACAAACCTGCTTTAACAGGGGTGAACCCAGAGTGCTGCTCAAGAGTGTGTATGTGTGTGTG